>MU853204.1:0-58005 GCA_033085395.1 Xanthoparmelia taractica
TTATTAATAAGATTTATAATTTAAATAGATAATCGCGATTCTTAGATAAGATCTTTTAAATTTAATAAATATATTTATAATCTCGAATAACTTTATAATAATTCGCTTAGCGACTTAGATTATTCGTTCTTATCGCTTTTCTAAGAACTTAATAATTAAGAAATTTAATATATTCTTATTTAATCGAGAACGCTTTATTAATAAGTCTATTATCGCTTCTTCTAATAAGAATATTTATATTAATTAATATTTTAATACTTAATTTTTTAATTAAATAAACATCTCGATTAATCTTAATTATAATAAACGTTTTTATTACTTATTCTTTTAAAAAAATATTAGTTTTTATGTACTTAAAGCTAATATATCTAATACTTTTAATTTCGCGTATAATAATATACTTTTAAATATAAAGAATTTTTATAATTAAATATTTAAAGAGATATTGTACTTTATTTAGAATAGATATAATATAGTAAATATCGATCTCTATATTAATAAAATTCGATTTCTTCTTAATAATTATACGTACTATAATATACTTTTAAGAACGAAATTTATATTCTTTCTCGATAATAGCGAATAATTACGTAATTATAATCGAGCGCTTTTATAGATTATTAACGTTAAATAACTATTACGAATAGTGCCTGCCTAGTACTAGCACCATGCTATGCCTACCTAGTACTAGCACCATGCTAGTATCGGTCGAGTGTACCTATCAATCGTGACTGTCTACCAAGAGCGAGTAGTATTTAAATAGCAATTTTCGTTAGAAGAAATAAATCATTTTTCACTTAATCTTTTAATGCTTAATAAATAATAATAACGCTCTAATTTCGTTCTATTATAGCGAGTATCACGAATTACTTAATATTAATTCTATACTTGATAGCTACTCGCTATCTATTACTCTTTTAGTAATATATACTTTATTTTTTCTTAAAGACTCGTATTATATATCTTAAGAGAGTCGAAAAAGCTCTTATAATCACTCTAAGAAATATTATTAGATACGCTCTATAAGTCGAGAACGTTATTATCTTTCTAAAATCGATTATAATAATACTTACTCTATAATTTAAAAAGTTTAGTCGAATAAATTATAAATATCTTATTATTCTTAAATAATAGATAAGAGAAATTATCGAATATTTAATTTGACGATATCTTAGATAGACTAAGAAATATCGAAGTCGTCAATTAAGTATCGATATTAATATTCTAAAAAATTATCGAGATAGATTAATCTCTCTCGACGAGTCGAAATACTTCTTATCGTAAATAATTAATAAGTTAAGCTTTAGACGATTAGTGCTACGATTTAAAGAAGTTATTCGTTAGTTATATACACTCGCACTATTATTCTCTACTAACTATACGTTAATCTTATCGTTAGCCTCGACTTCTTTAAATATTTCTCCTACTATCAACTCATCGTCGCTTTGGTTTAATATTATATTATTTAACTTCTTAGAATATTCTTTATTTTTTAATATATTATCTACGATATTCGATATTTTAGCGAAGAAGACTATCTATTATAAGTTTATAGACTTATAAAAATAGACTAATATAACTAATATCGATTTTATAAAGACTCAGCGGGCGAAGTTACGTTAAATATTTAATACTCTTATCGTCGACTCTACTAAATTAATCGATTAAGTCGATTTATAAGATTCTTAAAATTCGCTCGATAACGACGGCGATAACGCTACGCCGTAATAACGATTAGAAGAAGTTAACTTCTTTAACTCGCATCTAATTCTATTAATAAATATCGGCCCTATAATTAGAGAAGATAAGAATATATATTATCGTAGTATATATCTCTTCGTGAAACGAGTAAAGAATATAATTCTAATAAAGAAAGAGGAGTTAGTGCGTATTAACTTAAATATCTATCTTTGTAATATTACTCTTATCTAATATATAAGAGAGCTTAATAAGCTTAAGAGACTAGCACTACGGCAAATAGATAAATAGTGAGTCTTAATATTATAGAAACGCTTTAAATCGAATTATTTTATCGCTCTTATCTCGCTAATTAACGAACGCTTTAATATTATCGATATTCGCTTCGATAGAGAATTATCTAGTTATATTTAAGTTATAATTAATTATATAAAAAATATTAATTTTAACTTCGTCTTTTAATAATTAATATAAGCTTAATATAATCTCGACTTATCGTTAAAGCGAGATATTAATTAGTTTACGAAGTAAATTATATTAAGTAGATTCTTAAAAGAGATTAAAAGAAAGAAGAAGATCTAATAGAAGATCTATCGCAATTAGCGATAGTAATCTCGATTCTATAAGAATAAGCCTAATAATAACTATAATTAATATTAATCTCGCTCTTAATAGTTATAACAGCAAGTATTAGACTTTAATTAGCAATTATATTATAGCGACTATTAATATTAGCAACCTTACTATATTCGATTATATTAGTTCTTATTTCATATCTTTTAAAATTCTTATTCGTTACGAGATACTTATTCTACTCGTTAGTCTTAAAACGGACTATCGTCTTAATAGTCTTATTTATAGATAGCGATAGGTCTCGTAAACGCGTTAGATTCTTCTTAGAAATAGTAATAATCTTAATTCTATCGATAGTCGTATCGATATATCTATAATAATTAAAATAGTCGATTATTGTAATCTTATTAGAGTAAATACTTAGCACGTTCTTAGCTAATATATTTTGAAAATAAGAATAAAAAGAATAAGATAGGCACGTTTGAGATCGATAATTAAGCACTAAATAGTCTTCTCGAAGATAAGAAGAAGTCGCTCTATTAATTAGATAGCTACGAGTAATCGAATAAGAAATATTTAGAAGATTATATCGACGCTTACTTTATTACATAAAAGGAGTTTATCTATCGTCGTTACGAAGTCGTTTATTACTTTAATAATAAGCTTTATTAATATATATATACTTATCGTATTAAATAGAAAGAGTCGATAACGTTTTAAATAGCGTCGCGTAGCGCTAATAATCTATAAAAGCGTTCGATTATAGCTATATAATTATTCGCTATTATCGAGAAAGAAAATAAATTTCGCTCTTAAAAATACGTTATAATACGTGCGATTATTAAAGAAAAATCGAACTTTATCGACGTAGAAGTTAATATCTACTATATTATCTCTATTCTTAATAAATTATAATATCTCTTTAAATATTTAATTATAGAAATTCTTCGTATTTAAAAATCTATTATTATATGTGAAATTAAAAGCGTTGGATATATTAGCTTCGAGTATATAAAGTGTTACGAGTGTGACGACCACATAGGCCTGCAACACCAAGTCGACTTACCTTCTCAATTGAGACTACGGCTTTTCTTCCCAATTGGGACTAGCCTCTACAGGCCTTGGCGTCCCTTATAGATATTTCTTTTCAGCTAGATAGTTCCTTCTTAGACTTAATTTATTCGTTACACATTATTATTAACTTAATCTAATTATAGTCCTAATATTAAATTAAGTCTCATCTTCTTATTACGCTCGTAAGACGTGCGAGCTAAAAGAATTTATTTATAATATAATCGACGATCCCGAAAGACACTAACACGCATTATTTTAGATATCTCTTAAATTATACAAACGTACTATTAAAAGGTCTAAATTATACGAAATTATTAAAGGCTTATAAATAAGCGAGATCAAAGAAATTGCAGCAAGACAGCTCTTAAATTATACGAAGTGCCCCCTCTTAATTAAATATTAATATAATTTTAACACCTACTTAACATTAAATACTCGATCCCGCGACTGTGAGTCACGTGATTAGCCTATCGATTAATATGCTTTAGATATATTTCTAGCACGATTTAGCCGTTTATTATTAGTTAATATAATAATTAAAGTCATATATATGCGCTAGCAATAATTACTTATATAATTTACTTCTCGATATCTTACACTAATAGAGCGTTCTCTAAAGTCTATTCGCCCGTAAATATATCTTATTTAAATAATTATTACGTGTGTTTTAATTAGTCTAAAGCACTCACTATAAATTTAATTAAGTTCGTTTTTATCGTATTAATTTTAATTTCGACTCGAGTGAGTTTCGTATAAAAAAGTAATTCTATTTAAAAGATCGAAGAAAACTATTACTTTCTTATTAAATCAAACGATATCTTAATATTATATACTTAACGATCTATTTATAGTCTCTATAGAATACCTCGAAATACTAAGTAAGACGCGAGGAGTTCTTAGATGAATATCGACCCTGTAATTTATTCTACGTTATCTCTTAATTTAAAATATTATCTTAAAAATACTCTAAATCGACGAGTGTCTATATTATCTAGAAATATCTCTCGCGCACTCGAGAATCTTACCTTCGTCTAAAATATAGTTACTTAAGAATAGCTAATTTAGTAAGCAAATACGAACCTCGAAGAGTTTCTAACTATTTTAAATAAGCTTCGCGAATAACGCGATCTTGAGATAAAAGTTATTTAATTATATAATTTTTTACTTAAAGATAATTTCAATTATAAATAAAAGTATAAAAAAGAACAAAAGAAGAAGAAGAAGACTAAGGCCTCACTCGATCGAATTTAATTAGCCCGTGATTATCTATAATAATAAATATAAAATCTTTAATAATAACTTCGAAGATCTTATAAAAAATCTATTAATTCGATATAAATTTAAATCTTAGCTAGACGCTTCGAAAAGTTTTTATATTCTTTAATATTAATTAACGATAAAGAACCTTAATAAGATAATTAAATTAGTTAAATATCTAGCAAGTTAAAGATTAATTAAGATTATTTCAATAGTAAGCTAGTTAAGATCGCTTATATTAAATTATATACTAATAGAAAAGCAGCTAAAATTATTTATACTCGATTTTATCGTCTAAGTTTCGATCTTTATTAAATTATTAATAAAATTCTAAACGATCTATAGAAATTATTTGAGAACTCGAATTATAAAATAAATAGAGCTCGCGAATATAAGATCTTAAAATAGAAAGATCTCTCGTTTAGCGACTTCTATTAAGACTTTAAACGTCTCGCCTTAAAGTTAAATATATTAAATAAAGCCTAACTTCGAGATATAAATAAGAAGCTCGCTTCTCGTCTCCGCATAGCTTAGACTAATTCTTTTATTAAGTTTATTATAATATTCGCTCTAAAAGTATTCTTAACTCGAATAAATAATAAGTATTATATTATATATTAGAAGAAGGTAATTAAGAAGATTAAGAATATAATAAATAAGGCCCGAATCTCTAAGCGTGTAACGTTTATCTTTAATTCTATAAATATCTTCTTTTCTCAAATGAATCTAATTTCTTAACGCTCTTTCTTTTTTATTATAGCGTAATAATAGCGAAAGATTATCGAGGATTAAAAAGAGAGTATCTACTATATTTATTATAAAAAGAAATATTTATTCTCCGCTTATTTAAAACGTTAATTCTCTTATCAAATTAATAAGATAGAAGACTAGACTAAAGAGAGTTTCGTGAAATCGAAGTCTAAACAATTCGATTCGAAAAATTCATAATCTTATTTATAATTACGAATTAAGATAAGATTCTATTCTTATACAATTTAAAAGAGACTCGATATAAATTATTCGCTTCGAAATCGTTTCTAGCTTAAGAAAGTCTAATTTCTTAAAAAAAGATCTATTACGTTTAAATCCTTATCGATATAGAGACTATCAAATACGCGTTCGTTAATAAACGTCTAATTTACAAGATTTATTAACTATTAGATATATAACTTATTCTTCTCGTAAAGTCTAGACTAATTCGAGACTATAACGAGTAGCTTAATAAAAAATCTATTATTCACGCTATATATTTAAATCTTATTCTTTCGAGATATAAGAAACTTATAGTCTTAATACTTATCCCATCCGCTGGCGCCTGGGGGGTAAAATGTCTTGGCACCCACCATCAAATTCCTACACACTGGGAATAGCTTTCAAATGTTCTTTCCAACATCTTATATGATTATATATAACTATTCTACATAGCGCACAGTCAAATAAGCCTCTTAGAGTTTACTTAGGCCGTTTTCTTTAACCCGGATCGAGTGTTCTAATGATGTTAACTAATAATTTCATCAATGATTTTCTGCTCTAAATAATTTTCTCTACTTTTCGCCCTGCATTTAAGCAAATTACGTATCGTTTAACTTTATTTCCTATACGTTCTAGTCTTTTATAATCACGCGTAGCTGCGGAATATACTCGTGATAATAGAGAAGTCTTGATAGAGCAGGGCCTTTCGAAGAGTCGCTTCGAATTCTCAAATAATTAACTGACAAGTCTAACTCGAAATCCTCGTTGAGTGTACTAATTTCTAGGCTAATTCTTTGACTATTTAAATATAATAAAGAAAATAGTTATTCACGATAGTGCTATTCAATAGAAAATGTTAGAGTGATTTTCAACTCTTAACGTGTATTCGTTATGTGTTATAATAACACCGCAATTAATCAGCACAATCTATCTCGTTTATGTAATAATTATATATATTAATAAACTCAGGGATATTAAGCTCTTTTATCGTTATTTCTCCAAATATAATACGAGAAGTGCGTGTGTTTGTAGCTATTTTTGCTGACCTGCGGCGAAGACGTCTCACTATTTTTCGATTATTCGAAACAATACTTATAAATAGAACAATATTCTAATCTTTCTAGGCGAATTTCATTACTCTCTTATCACTTAATAATCTCTCAAAGAGCTTTCCTCACTTAAGAACAGCATTTCACTTAATTCTTAAATCTATAAGTCTCGAATCAAGGCCTCGATTAGGCTCTTATTGCTCCCGTTGGGCCTTGATACCCTCGATGACCTCTAATTCTTCACGAGTTGTTTTTGTAGTTCGTATAGTTTCAGCAGCCTTAAATCCTTTATTATTAAGCTATGCTAGCAATCGGGCTAACGTGAATAAGTTATCTAATCAAATAATATGAGAATAATCTCGAGCAATATTATCTTAAGTCAATAAGTCCAGAACCACGGCTTGAGTTTAATTAAATTCCTTTCACTTCGTTTAATAATCGTTAAGATCTTAAGATCCGTCACCCTTATTCTAGCCCTTAGCATAATATATTTAATTAAGAATATAGCCCTTATTTATTAGAACTTAAATCTTGAAGCCTTTCGAAGTAGGCTTGCTAGAAATGTTAATAATTTCTTTAGCTCGGCCTATAAATCTCTAAATTATCTTATTCATAGTTAGATAAGTATTCGTCTTTTAGTACTTCTTAAAGATTTATTTAAGCGTATCACTTAGTGATTTAAGTTTTATAAACGAATTTCCTTAATGATCTAATTAAGAGATATGAAAGAATCGATTTATTTGTTATCATCTTTTTAGGTCAATATGCTTTAAAACCTATTCATAAATAGGTTCTTTAAGAGGATTAGAATTCCAGAACTCTAGAATACTTGACTCTATATGTAGGCTTATTCAAATATTCGCTCCCAGATAGACTCGAAATTCTTTAACTATAATTGAGAACCAAGTACGTATCTCAGGGCTTTCAGGCCTAGGATTTAAAAAAGCGTACTCATTGATATGACATACGAGCTTCTTAATCATCTCATCATGGAAGAATAAATTAAATATCGCATATAAATTATCTAAAACAAGGATGTCTAACAATTAACTCTCTTCATCAGTTTATAACTACTTGATCTTTATTAATATATACTTGAGTAGTGACTAGGGCCTTAAGAGAGATTCTTTTGAGATCTGAGAAGGCTTAGAATCCTTCTTTACGTGATCTAGATCATTGGACGTCTTATTACGAGGCATGGTGTTGGTTTATGTAAGTTTATTGAATGTTGGACGCGTTGTTTTTTTTGATGGTTGCGGGACGGAGAGCGTAGGGCTGAACCCCTGACTTTTACCCCCTGCCAGCGGATGGGATAGCGAATTTAAGATAATATATAATTATTTTAAGTAAATTATAAATAAATCGCTTTAGTATATTATTAAATATAAGTAACGACTTTATTCTCTTTCGAGATTATTCGTTATAAACTTCTTTTATTTCTCTCACTTATTTCTCTATTAAATCAATACTCTCGATAAAAACTCTTAAATTAACTTAATCTCAATTAAAGATTCTTACTTATCTTTAATCTAGATCTAAAAATTAATTATTCTCTATTTATAATATCGTTATCGCTTTCTTTATAATATTAATTAAATAGACGAAGTACTCTAAAACTTACTTATTCGCGATATCGATAAAAGATATCGATCGAGAAATAATATATAACGCTAAGTCTCGAGCGAAAGAAATTAATCTTTCTTTAATAAAGATTATTATTTAAAACCTAAGCGACGTTAAAAAATAATTCTCTTTTAAGTATTATAAGTATCTAAATATTTTTAATCGTTTTAAGATTAATTAGCTCTCTTCGTATCGCCCTTATAATTATAAAATCGAGTTCCTTAATAATTTCAAGTCGTCTTAAAGTCGCGTCTATCGTATATCTTTCTATAAGCTTTAGAAAATCAAAGAATATCTAATAAATAATCTATTTAAGAATTTTATCACTTCTAGTAAGACTTTTTACTTGTTATTAATTCTATTTATCTTAAAGATTAATAATAATCTTCGTTTTTATATAAATTATCGAAAATTAAACGCTATAACGAAATGTAATTAATACTTACTCTCTCTAATAAAGAAAGTTATTAATAAAATTAAGAAATATCGATATTTCACTCGCCTAGATATTATCGCCGCATTTAATAAGCTACGAATAAACCTCGATAATAAGAATTATACGATCTTTATTATAATTCTCGAAGTTTATAAATATCGAGTACTATTCTTTAAACTAACGAATAAATCGAGCACCTTTCAATAATACATTAATAATATTCTATTCGATTTTTTAAATAACTTCTATTAAATCTATTTAAATAATATATTTATCTATAATTAAAAGAAGGCGAAATATTAAAAGTACGTTAAATAAGTTCTTTAACGTCTACGAGAAGCTAATTTATAGATTAATATCAAGAAATACGAATTTAATATAAAAGAGATCGTGTTTTTAGAAGTTATTATATCAAGAACTAGTCTATAAATAAACCCTTATAAGATCGAGATTATATTTAATTAAAGTATCTCTACGAATTTAAAGAAGATTTAAGACTTTATAAGATTTATAAACTTCTATCGACGTTTTATCTATAAGTTTTTTAAGTTAATTAGATCTCTAATTAATCTCACGAAGAAAAATACTCTCTTTATTTAAAATAAGGTTTATATTAAGTCGTTCGATAATCTTAAAAAGTATATAATTATTATCTTAATTCTACGCTATTTTAATCTTAAACGTTAGATTATTCTTAAAATTTATTCTTCTAACTATATATTAAAAGAGATTTTATCTCAATATAACGACGATAAAGTTTTATACTCGATAATATTCTATAGTAAGAGTATAATTTCAGCGAAATATAACTATTATATTTATAATAAGGAGTTACTAGCGATTATTCGATGCTTCGAACACTAATAATTCAAATTAGAATACATCGAGCTATCTATTCAAGTACTTATTAATTATTAGACTTTAAAAATATTTATAAAAAATAAGAAGCTTATATATCGTTAAGCTCGCTATCTAGATATTTTATCTAAATTTAATTTTTAGATTATCTTTTATACGAAAATAGCTAATAGCAAAGCCGACGCTCTAATAAGAATATTATTATCTATCTCAGCGAACAAAGTTAATAAAAAAAATTAATATTAATATTAAACGATTCTCACCTCGAATCGCGTTTAAATTTAAATTATAGAAGTTAAAAAAGATCTATTTAAATAAATTCACAAAGTTAATTAAAAGAACTTTATATATAACAAATTTCGTAAAGCGATAAATCATAATTAAATTAAACTTTATAATCACACGCTAAGTCGATATCGTATCGTTAATAAAGCTCTCTTTAAAAACAAATTATTATAGATCTTAATCGAGTTTTATACGAAGCTATTAAGAAAGATTTATAATTAATCTTTTAGTAATTATCTAGAAATACGAAGAACGATTAACTTACTTCTACGTTATTATTATTAATCTAACTACGTTAAAACGATTAAATAGTATATTCGTAACTATTATTACTATTAACGTAGTAAAGCCCTAAGAGATAAAACAAATAAATTATTAATATCTCTTTTAATTTCCTAAGGTTATTAATAAGACGTTTCTATAGATTTTATTATAGATCTATCTCTATTAGACGATTTTAACGTTATCTATATCCTTATATATTATCTTATAAAGAAACGTTATTATATATCGTATCATTAAGGAAATAACGATTATTTATTCGAGAAACTCATTTAAATTCTTATATAAAATCTCTTTCGATTATATAAATTATTATAATCTCTTACATTAAATAAAAATACTTAATTTATATCTATGCTCTAGAAAAGTCTCTATAAATAACTACGCATTAAGATTAACTTATTTATCGTATATTACCCCGAAACGAATAATTAAATCGAGAAAATTAATTAAAATATAAAGCGAGGTCTTCGTATCTATTATAATTACTTATAAAACGATTAAGTTAAATAAATTCTTATAATAGAATTTAGTGATAATAATAATACCTTATTCGTTATATCTCTTATCTTCTTCTACTTTAATCGAGGTTTTTATCCTCATATATTCTTTAATCGAGATTATATTTTCTACGAGATTACACGCGAACGTCTATAAGTCTTAAAAATAGAAGATATTACGACTAAGATAAAGAAGATTCTAAAGTTTAGACGATTATAATTAAAGAAGATACGTAGAGTTATAAAGATATAAACGAATAAATATTATAAAGAGATTACTTACGATATAGACGACTAAGTTTAATTATCGTTTAAGAATATTAAAATTAAACGCCTCTATAAGAATTTTAAAGATAAATAACTTAATTTATATAAAGTTCTAAAGCGAGTCGATATCTTATATTATTTAAAACTTTCTTATAATATAAGAATTTATTTAATTTTTAGTCTTAAGATACTTAGATCTACGACTATAAATTCTCTATTAAGATAGAAGTATAATTCTCTTAAATTAATAATAGTTAACGAGAAAAAATTATAAAACGTAAACGATATATTAGACTTTAGACGTTATTATAAGCGTCTTTAATATAAAATTAAATAAATCGATTTAAATAGAGATAATAACTAATACTATATGAATTAAGATAAGTTCGAAGACTCTAAGAAAGTAATAAATAAATTTTATAAACGATATTTTAATAAATCGCGCTAGGCCTAATAGAAAACCAGACTTCGATTGATTTTTATTTATTATTTAAATCTATTCGCTAGTATTACGATAGACTCAGCGAAGAAGCCCGGCTAGCTTCGAGCAAATCGAAATATCTTACACTTCGTCCTTATATTAGTATACGTTCCTTCTAGGCGTTCGAAATTATTTATATATACGAATACTATTCTTCTATAGCGCTAAGATATCGCTATTTAAAGGGAGAGATAATATTACGAGTGTAACGACTATATAGGTCTACAATATCAAGTCGGCTTACCTTCTCAATTGAGACTACGGCTTTCCTTCTCAATTAAGACTAGCCCCTACAGGCCTTGGTGTCCCTTATAGATATTTCTTCTCAGCTAGATAGTTCCTCCTTAGACTTAATTTATTCGTTACACATTATTATTAACTTGATCTGGTTGTAGTTCTAATATAAAGACTAATATCTTTCTAAAAGAAGAAGCGATAGAGACGTCTATTATAATTAAGATTAATTAAGATATTTACTTAATTAAGAAGTTAAGTATTAAAATATTAATTAATATAGATATTCTCGATTTAGAAGAAGCGATAATAAACTTATTAGCGAAGCGTCTTCGACTAAATAAAGATATATTATATCTTTTAATAATTAAGTTATTAAGAAAACGATAAAAACGGAATAATATAAGCTATTAAGCGAATTATTATAAAGTCGTTTTAAATCGCAAATATATCTATTATATTTAGAAGAATCTTATTTAAGAATCGCGACTATCTATTCGAGTTACGAATTTTATTAATAAATCTCGATGTTAAGAGCGAAGTAATTATATATATAATTAACGTCGAGGTATTTATAATATAAGTTCGTAATACGTTAATATTCGTTATTACTATTTCTCGTTAGATAAAGTTAAAAAAGATTCTTAAATACGAAGAGAAAGAATATTTTTTAACTACTTTATTTAAGATAACGTTAATCGTGCGATCGTCTTAAAAAAGAATTATTATTACTATTGTTCTCGCTATAATAGAAGTAATAAAGATATCTATACTCTTATTAATCGAGTATATTATAATTAATAACGTTATTATTTATTAATTAGATTAAATATCTTATTAGGCGAGCGCTATTTAAAAGATAATTAAATCTTATTTATTAATATTTCGCGATTTCGATAAAGTAATAAATATATTAGAGAAGAAATAAATATTAATTAAAACGCTATTTAATGTTAAATTAGAGTTTACGAAGATTTACTCGATAAAATAAAAAGATAGATAGCTTATAGATAAAGTGTTTAATAGATTATATAAGAAAGAAAAAATAAGTTAAACGAGTAAGTCGACGTTATATAACTATTTAATATTTATAATATAAAGAATTATTTATTTTCTAGATAAGGCGTTTACTTATAAGAAGCGAGTAATTATCGATATTCGCGAATTAAATAAAATTACGAAATCTAACTCTTACTTAATATTATTATAAGCGAATATCACGATATTAATATAAAGATACAAATATATTAGTATTATAAACGAAGCGAGTTTCTTTTATTAATAATTAATACGCTATAAGAATCGCTATAAACTTATTGTAATTATTTATCGCGAAAGCGAGTAGTGAAATATAGCTATTATAAGTTTTAAGAATAGCTTAATATACGTGTAACGATAGATTAATAAGCTTCTTAGAGATTTTCGAAGCTTCGCTAAAGCTTATATTAACGATATTATAACTTTTAGTAATATTTCAAAAGAGTATTTAAATTATCTATAATAAGTCTTCGCTCTCTTCGAGAAGTATAATATCGCTATTAAATTAGTTAAGATTTTTTTAAGATATTCGTTAATAGCGTTATTAAGATAAAAGATAGATAATCTAGAGCTAAGTATCGCGAAAGAGAAACTTGTAATTATTATTAAGCTTAGCTTCTTTACTATCTTAAAAGATTTAAAGATATATTTAAAAATAATTAATTAATTTAGAAATTATATTTTCTATTATATATAAATAGTATAGTCGCTTTAATTAAAAAAGATTTTAATATTATATAACGTCTTTATTAAAAATAAGACTCGAAAGACGTTTAATAAAGAAAATCGCCCCGATATTTTTATCGAGAAAGAGATTTATATTTTCGAAAGACTATAGAAAATCTTTAAAGAGTTAATATTTCTCGTTTATTATAATTCTAATTAATAATTATATATAAATGTTAACGCTTTTAAATAAGACTTCGACGTTATAACCTATTATATTAAGAATAATAAAACGATCTTTAATAAAGAAAATATCGAGTTTATTATATTTTTTTAATAAAGTATTAATTCTTATTAAGTCTCGCTATTAATTTATAAAATTAAAAATAATAGAATTAATATAACTAATGCGAAGAATTAAATATTTTATCGTAATTTAGTATATCGACGCGATATCGAGTAAATTTCGAATAATAATATATACGAATTACTCGACGATAATCTTTATAATTAAGTAAATTAAGATAATTTTTATTAATATTAATAAACTTAACTTACGATTAATAAGAGCTTCTATATACTTATCTTAATTTAATCTTAACGTATAATATAAATCTAGAAAGCTTTACGTTATATCTAACGTTCTCTCTCAACTAAAGATAAAGAATATAAAAACACTTTAAATAAATAACGTGTTAAATAGCTTAATATTCGACGACTTTAAGATAATATATTATATAATCTTAATTAAGATATCGAATAACTTTAAATTTAGACTAAAGCGAAGCTATATTAATAATAAGCGCTAGACTAAAATTCTTAAGATCTTGAAATTCGCTTAATTTATAATTAATAAATAAGATATAAAATAGTAATTAGAGAAATTACGATTTAAACTTCGTAACGAATTTATCTATTTTACGAATAAAATTAACAATTAAAAACGACTATATATTTTTAAGACTTTATATAAGAAAGTCTTCGAGTTAATATATAATTATTATAATTATAGTAAATTTTATCGTATATACGATCGCATCGTGAGCTCGTTATATCTACGAAAGCTATCTCGACGACTATAGAAATATATTTATTATTATTTAAAATATTAAGTTAATTAAATAAAGAGATATACGTCGTATAAATTATTACGCTTAATTACTTTCTTATCGACGTCTTTTTATATAGTAAAGATAAACTTTATTATCGCTCTATTAAGTATATAAAGAAATAGCTACGACGCTATTCTCATTATTATATGTAAGTTTAATAAGAAATTATTTATCGTTCTCGAAAAAAATACCTAAAGCATCGCGAAATAGATCGATACGTTTCTCGTCTCGATAATAAGATATAACTAAAGAGTATCTTAAGCGATTATCTTTAATAGAGATAATAAGTTTATATTAGATTTCTAAAAGATATTATTTATTAAATTAAATATTAAAATATTAATTTCTATAATATATTATTCTTAAATAGACGAATAATTAAAACGAATTAATTAAACGATAAAGATCGCTCTACGCTATTACTTAATTATAAACTCGAATAAAAACTTTATTAATATTCTACCTTATATATAGATTACTTTAAATAACTTATATAACGCTTTTATCGACGCGATATTAAACGAGATTATATATAAATTTCGTATTAATAACGTCTTAGAATTATTAATTAATCTTTCTTCGAAGAATTTCTCTTAGCTTCGAGTAATAAAGCGAGAAGAGATCGAGGAGTTTATCGCTTAGGTTAACGCAATAGTTAAATACTATTACGATACGCGTTATATTAATATTATATTAAGAAAGAAGACTTATCTACGTTTAAATAACGATTATTCTATATTTAAATTATTAAATAAAAAATTATTAATTTAACGTATCGAATTATTCACGATTAAGCGTCGAGTAAGTCGTCTTATATACGAGCTAAAGTTATTACTAATTATAAAAATATATCTTATAGTATTAATAATATAATTAAAGTTTTATTCGAATAAGAAAGACTTATTTAGAAGAACTCGTAATTATAAATTATTATTCGTTCTAATAGAAAAATAGAAGAAGATTAACGAATATATTATCGATAGATTATTCGATAAGAAGATAGTTCGCGAAGGGCGCACTATCTAATAAAGTGAAGCGATTGAGAAGAATAATATAATATATAATACTTTATTAATAATCTTCAGAACGCTTTAAAAAAGGTCGAGAAATTCGAGATTAATATTCTTAATATCGTAAGACTATAACGCACTTATTAACGTTATATATCGATGAATATAATTATTTAGAAAGATTTTATTACTTTTTTATTAATAGAATAACGACGAGAAAGATCTCGAAGAATTACGAAATCTAAATTAATATTTAATACATCTATAACGTTCGCGATCTTTAATACGACCATTACTTTAGTAATAACGAACTCTAACGTTATTACTTCGTTAATTCGTCGTAGTGTTAGATTCAACTAGCTCATAAGACGTCGTTAAGCTAAATAATAAAGAAAGCGAATATAGCTTTATTATTATTAGGGAACTACTTTATAATAGCTTTATATCGATATTACTACTCAAATTTACTAGCAAAATTTATTTAAACGTTATATATGTCCCGTAACTTATAACTTATATACTTCTTACACTTATCTTACTTCTTATAACTTAATTATTATAATTCACCTTAGTTTTTATAACGAATCTCTCTTCTTATAACTTACTACTTTTTACACTTATTTAATTTCTTATAAAATCGTATATAATTCTTATAATCTACCTCGCTAATTATAACTCGTTTCTTTATTTAGTCTATTAAATATCGAAATCACATTTAAACTAAAGACTCTTAATACGGGTCGGAAAGGTGTGGTATATTTGATGGTATGGGACCAGTTTTTCGAATACCATACCGAAAGGTATGAGATATCCCATACTCCCATTGGGTTTTTAATAAATATATTACGTAATATTTTTTTATATTCTTAAAACACGTAAAAAGCTTAAGCGAACGCTTATGTGATTATAAAATTCTATAAATAGATTAAAAAGATATAATTTTTTAAAAAAAGTTGAAAAAAAGTTGAAAACGACTATGTTTAACAGATACCACACCTTTCCGACCCGTAACTCTTAATATATCTTTCACGTTAATTAATTCTAGAAATAAAGGCGATAAATAATATATAAATAATCTATATGAAAGAATTAATAAATAGTCTATCGCTATCGTATCTCTCGAATAAGAATTTATATTTAATAGACGCTAAAGACGAGAATTATCTTAGAACGAATAATATTATTAAAACGAGTCTATTATTATTATAAAGTTATCTAAAGATTATAAATCGCTCTATTTCTTAAAGAGAATAGATTTAAGTGATACGTGAGTAGCTAAGATCGTGAGCTTGGAAATAAGCGGCGCGGAAAGAGCGAGATTATATTCTATTATATTCTTTATTAAAAACTTACGTATTAATTATATTAATAAAAATTAAACAGGGAAGATAAGAAGCGAGAATAATCTATTACGATATTAAGTAGTCTTCGAGATCTATTAAATATATGGAGACGAAGAAGTAATAAAAGGATTTTCTCTTATTTTAGCGAATATTAAGGCTTAAAAATATAAAAATTATAAATTAAGATTAGATTTATTATATAAAGATTAGAACTTAGAGTATAACTTTATCGTCGTAGCGAAACGAGTTAAGATTATATATAATATACTTGAGATTAAGAGAATAGATACTATCTTACGTTTAATAACTACATTAATATTAAATAAGATTATTACTATCTTAAAGCGCTAGCTTTATTAATTCAATGCGGAGATCGACTCGAACTTTATCGATATTTTACTTAACGCTCGACGCCTATATAATACGAGATCTTCTTTATTTAAATCTCGATTAATCGATAATATAAGCGAAACACTCTTTAATAAGAGAGCGCGAATCTTTAAAATAAACGAATTTGCTATCTTTTTCGCTAAGAGCTATATTTTCTTCTTCGTTAAGCTAAGTTTAATCTTATATATAAACGATCTTATAATTAGCTAAAAAGACGATAACGTTAAAGACTTTATCTTTCCTAGTCTAAAAGAGCTTTAATTATTATAATAATAATTATCTTAGTTTATTACGAAGATTAAATTATTATAAGTAAAAGCGCTTTAAGCGTAATTAATTACTATATAAATAAAGCTCGAAGATATTAAGAAGAAATTAAGTATAGCACGAAATAATTTAAAGATAATAGTTGAGAACCTAATTAGAATAGAGAGTAAAATTATTTTTCTTATTATATATATTAAGAATCTACGCTAAATTACGAAGTAGTTTATAGAGAAGTTATAATATATAATTAAAGTGACTTTTTAATTTATAAGTTTAATATAAGTTAAAAATCTAATTAAGAAAGATAAGAATAGATATACGAAAGTTCTTTAATTCGTTATTATACTATTAATAAACATTAAGAATATCTTATAAAAGAATAATAACGTTATAGCAAAGCTTCGCTTATACTTTTTAGCTTTAATTAAGCGACTTTTTAATAATAATAATAACTTTTAAAAATAAAAGATCTCTCGTAGCGATAATCGCGTTAAACTATAGAAAGAGGAGAATATCGAGCTTAACGACACTAAAGAACCCGATAAAGATAAGAATTATTAACTATTCGACTCGTTATATTTTAGTAGCAACGATAATAACTCTAATATCGACTTATCTATCCCTTAATCACGAACACGATTAATATTAATATCTGCTTTATCGATGCTTATATTTATTATACTATTATTAGGCGTACTCAAGTTTAAATTCCCTCGATCTCGAGTAGTCGCTGAATTGCTATTCGATAATCGTATTAATTCTCGGGCTATACGCTATTATATAAATTATTAAGTTAACGTTTCGTGAGATACGCCGCGAATAATAAGAGATATTAAGGCGATATTAAAATAAGAGGCGAAGTATAGGATTTAGTTTATATTAGAAAGAAATATAATTAAGTTTAACGTAGATCTAAAGGATATTCACTAATTAAAGAACCCCGTTGGCCAGCGAGAACGCTAATTTTTTCCACTGCTCGGCAGATTATTACGAATAGTACCTACCTAATACTAGCATCATGCTATATCTACCTAGTACTAGCATTATGCTAATATCGGTCGAGTATATCTATCAATCGTGACTACCTATCAAGAGCGAGTAATATTTAAGTAGCAGTTTTCGTTAGAAGAAATAAATCATCTTTCACTCAACCTTTCAATGCTTAACAATAACGATATTTTAAAATATTATTAACTCTTTCTATTTATGACGATAAGTATATATATATATTAATAAAACTTATTATTAAAGTAATATACGACTTCGTAGTGACGATAGATAAATTTCTTTTATATAATAAAGTGAGCGTTAATATTATCTTCTTAAGACCTCTTATCTAGCTATTTATAGCTATCTAACTAATAAAGCGATTTCTTCTTATTTTCGAAAAGATTATTTAAAGTTTAATTATCGATTTCGAGAGTATTTATATTATTCTTTTTATTCTTATCTTTAAAATAAATAAATTAAAAACGTATTAAGTACTTATTTTAATAAGATTAAAACGATTAATTATTTTAATTATTATAGATAAATTAATACGACTATCGATAGATTTAAGATTATTATTATATTTAGAACGAATTTGACGCGTTTACGAATCTTATCGCTATCTATAAATAAGATTATTAAGATAATAAAAATAATAATTTATTTTGAGATTAACGAATAGAGTAAGTATCTCGCGAAGAATAAAATTTTTAAAAGATACGAAATAAGAGCTAATATAATTAAGTATAATAAGATTACTAATATTAATAATTATTATAATATAATTATTAATTAGAATTTAATACTTATTATTATTAATTATTAAGAGCGAGATTAATATTAATTATAGCTATTATTAAACTTATTTTTATAGAGTCGAGATTATTATCGCTAATTGCGATAGATCTTCTATTAGATCTTCTTCTTTTCTTCGATCTCTTTTAAAAATTTATTTAGCGTAATCCACTTTATAAATTAATTAATATCTCGCTTTAACGATAGATCGAGATTACGTTAAGTCTATATTAATTATTAAAAGATAAAATTAAAATTAAAATTCTTTATATATAATTAATTATAATTTAAATATAATTAGATAATTCTTTATTAAAGTTAATATTAAAGATATTAAAGCGTTTGTTAATTAGCGAACTAAGAGCGATAGAGTAATTCGATTTAAAGCGTTTCTATAATATTAAGATTTACTATCTATCTATTTATTATAGCGTTAATCTCTTAAGTTTATTAAGCTCTTTTATATATTAAATAACAATAGAGTCGCGAAGATAGATATTTAAGTTAATATATATTAACTTTTTCTTTTTCGTTAGAATTATATTCTTTACTTATTTTATAAATAGATATTTATTACGATAATATATATTCTTATTTTTTTTATATTATAAGATTAATATTTATTAATAGAATTAAATATAAATTAAAGAAGTTAACATCTTATAATTATTATTACGATATTGTTAGGCGATTATCACTGGGCCATAAGATCAAAAGCTTCGGGGATATCGCGCTTCATAGTGCGATGCCCCTATTAGGCCCTATAAGCCTTACAACTATTCCCCCCCTTTAAGTCCACGTCCTTATAAATCTCGAGAGATTCTAGACTACAAAAGAACTAATTCGAGAGAGATCGCCCCTAATTAACGAATCCGTATCGGGATCAACTAACTAACGCAATACGCTATCGCATCCAGAGATCTCTATAAAATATAGACGATTACACGTCCCTATAATAAAGGTGTGTGAGATTAACACGTCACTATAGATGCCTCCCTTAAATTAGCGTAATACGCTTTTATCGCATTGTGTGCGAGATCGCCTTAGAGATTCTAACTAAACATATACGAATATATCTCACGCTAAAGATCTCTAAGAATATAGCGCTATAGAGATAATTTAAAGCGGAATTATCGCGCACACGCCAGCAAGAATATTAATAATTCTAAGTCCTCGATATACTCGAACTCTCGCAATTAGCGAATTATCCTCGTAATAAAGCCTCTGAGAATTAGCTAGGCCCTCGGAAATTAACGCGATACAATTATTAGATAACTATTATTGAGTTATAAGATTAGAAGCTTCGGGGATATCGCGCTTCATACTGCGATGCCCCTATTAGATTATATAAGCCTTATAGATATATTATTATTACCGCTATTAAACGAATCTTAAGAATCTTATAAGTCTATTTACTTAATTAATTTAATAGAATCGATAATAAGAATATTAAATATTTAATAAAGTCGATATTAATTATATTAATCTATTTCTATAGATCTATAGAATTATAATAAATAATCTTCTTCGCTAAAATATCGAATATTATAAATAATAAATTAAAAAGTAAAGAATATTCTAAGACGTTAAACAATATAATAATAGATAAAAGCTACGACGAATTTATAATAGAAGAGATACTCGAAGAAGTCGAGAGTAATAATAAGATTAACGTATAATTAATAAAGAATAATAGTGCGAGTGTACGTAATTAGCGAATAATTTCTTTAAATCGTAATATTAATCGCTTAAAGCTTAACTTATTAATTACTTATAATAGAAAGTATTTCGACTCGTCGAGAAGAATCGATCTATCTCGACGATTTCTTAGAATATTAATATTAATATTTAATCGACGATTTCGATATTTCTTCGCTTATTTAAAATATCGTTAAATTAAATATTTAATAATCTCTTTTATCTATTATTCGAGAATATTAAGATATTTATAATTTATTTAACTAAATATCTTAAATTATAGAATAAGTATTATTATAATTAGCTCTAGAAAGATAATAACGTTCTCGACTTATAAAGCGTGTCTAATAATATCTATTAGAGTAATTACGAGAGCTTTTTCGATTCTTCGAGAATACGTAGTATAAGTCTTTAAGAAAAGATAAGATATGTATCGTTAAAAGAGTAATAGATAGCGAATAGCTATTAAATATAGAACTAATATCTAGCAAGTAATTTATAATACTCGCTATAGTAGAACGAAATTAATACGTTACTATTATTTACTAAGCATTAAAAAGTTGAATTATAAGATCATTGATTTCTTCTAACAAAAAACTACTATCTAAATACTACTACTCAGGCCGAGACAATTACTAGTCACGATCGAGTTCGATATTATTATTAGGTAGATACTATTCGTAATAAAGCTTCTTTTAAGTAATAAAATTAAAATAATTATTTAATATAATAGAATATAAAAGATATTTAAATAGTAGAATAATTAAAGAGTAAAAGAGAATTTTAAATAATAAGATAATCTCGAAGTATAGAGTAATCTTAAAGTATAGTGTAGCGAATTATAAAAATCTAGCGATCGAGAAAAATAGTAAAATTCTAGAAAGAAATAAGTGTAGAAAATTAATAGATTAGAAGTTTAAGAATAGATAACTTTAATACTTATCGAAATTAGTATAGAATAAAAAATAATTTTAAAATTAATAAATTCGAAAGAATTAATATTTAAAAGCTATTAATTAAATTAAAATTAGCGATACTTAAGATTAATATCTTGAATCGAAATTAAAGACGTTACTATTAAATATTAAAGATATATAAATTTAGAAAATCTTAAATTCTAGCTAATAAAACGAGTAAAGAAAGTACTAAAGTTAAATCTTAATAAGTGTATTATGTGTGTATTCTTCTATCTAGAAATAACTCGATTAAGATACTTAAGAACGATAGAAACGACACTAGTATTTGCTTGGCATTCTAAATCTCTCGAATCTTAATAACTTACGTATAAAAATAATAATTTCTCAAAGTTACTAAGATTATATTCTTTATTATAAACTTATTTTTATAGATAACTAATAGTAAAATAAAAGATTTTAATAATAGTAATAATAATCTTAATAGTAATATTAGCTTTAATTAAAGTAAGTATCTAAAGTCTAATTTCGTTATTATAATTAATAATCTAAGCTTTATATATAAATATTTTAATATAAAGAATATAGAGAGAACTTCTTTCTATAATTACTCTGTGAACTATATATAGTAAAAAATTTAATAGAACTCTCTCTCTTTTCTCGTAGATTAATACACTTTAGTATTAATAATTTAACGTCGCGACTCGCAATAAGACATATATACTTTTTATATATAACTGTAACGTCGCTATAATGCATATGTACTTCGTATATATACACTTCGTATGTATGCACCCCGCATATACAGCATTGATATCGCTACTAAGTAGAAAGCATTGATATTTAAGAAATTTGAAAGATTTGCCAAGCATGCCAAGAATGCCAAGAGTTTTAGCGCATGTGCAGGACTTTTGGTGCAGACCTCCGTAATCCCCAGTCTGCCACCTCAATGTTCCCCAAATCTTCACCGAGCCATTACCCATGGCCTACCGCGAAACCGTTGTGTTCAAAAATGAGGAGAAGCCACTGTTGTCTAGCTATCGCAAGATATCGATTTGCCTTGTCCACGCTCTTGCCGTCGTACGCTCACTTCTGTACTCTTTAACACTTAGGTCGATCACCCCCCACTTCTTGCTCTGTCCTTTAGAGTGCCTGCGATGCGCATGTGGCTGGAGAAGATCGTGAATGTCACCGTCTTGGGATCAATGTTGCTGCGGGGAAGAGCTTTCCTAGCCATTTGTCAGTAAGCACCCACTACGCGTCCATTCTTTCGTGACAGTGAGGCATGGGAGTTGATTTTGGCATCTGCTCTCCGTATGCCAAGTTGGTGTGGGTCAGTGTTGCTCCGGAGAAAACTTCTCCTCTAGCAATTCGTAGCATTTGAAGAATTAAGCAATCAATCCTATTACACGTCCATTCTTTCATGACAATGAGGTCTAGTCAGCTCCCGCTAAGAGAGTCGTGAGGCGGCCTTGCTTGGTCTCTGCCAAAGTGCGATATGCAATGAGCCGGTTCATTAGCGAACATCTTGCATGAAAGAAGGGAAATAATTCGCTGGAGTCTGCCTCGTACAAACCTCCAGAATCTACCGGTTTCCGCCTCCTTAGAATAGAATAGAAAGATGCTAGGCATAGCATTTTCCTTTCATAGTGGCATGAAGGGCTTAAAGAAGGAAATAGCCAGCATTGGTTCCAGAAGAGTAAATAGTCTTTGTAGCTTGCTGGCTTCTGCGAACTCTGAGCACCTTGGATGGCAAATACCAGCGTTATCGAGACTCTCAAGCATTCGAGACAGATGCAGGACGCGAACTTCCTTGCGTCTTACCGATGCTTCATGGCACTACTGACGGTACTTGCCAAGAGAAGTTTGGGTACAAGTACAAGAGAACCCCCTCTGGGCTGAATGAATTCAACCACGACTTTTGGGGCTAGACCATTGACACACCGATACCTACATCAATCTCAACGAACCTCTTCTTTTCGCTCAAGAATTTTACCATCAAAATCACGGAGTTGTAGGCCACTTCCACAGCTACACCCACCTTTTTCGTATTCTACAGCCTCACGTACAGAGGGGTCGCAATCACCAAATGGCGCTCGTCGATCGCCATCGCCTCGACAGGCGGAATTACATCCACCCCTCTTGCGCATTACCACCCCGCTGTTGGTCGCAGGAGCTCCAGTCCTACCGGGCCGTTCGAACCTTAGCTCCACCATTCAAGACCTTGTCCGAAGCAATCTGGGCGACGTAGCAACAGGCGTGCTGAGACGACCGTCGGATGTCGAAGTACAAAACTTCTCTTCGTGGGGTTACCAGGAGCTTGTGAAGATATCGCAGGACCTTTCGCCGGGGCAGGTCAGACCGGTGGAGCATCGGTTGTTGAAGGTATCTGTCAGTATTTTTCGGCTGATGTCAACTACCTCCAAGGAATCCTTGCGGAAGCCCAGGCACATAGCGTCAATACTAGCTCTCCGTACGTTCCGGGAGGCCCGTCGCCGGACTGGGTAACCGCTTTGCCAGAGATCATTTTCAACGAACCGGGTTGGACGTTCTGGTTATATCAGTCACTCAAGACGGTGGGGTTTTGGTTAGGGAATCATCCATGGGACACGTTGACGTTGGAAATGTTGGTGACTGCTATCGTTCGGCAGCTAAGGAACAACGACGACAATGACGAGCAGCCACTGCCCTATGAGGGGGGCGACGAAGATCCCGACGTGCAGCATCGACAACCACATGAGGAGGGTGAGGATGAACCAGAACGGGACAATATTGCCCAGTCTGCCATCGATTCTTACTAGCCAGGCAACCATGTGGCTGTCTCCGACGCCGCCACCTCAAACACCCAGGACGTCCGACCCCTGACCAAGCCTCTCCGAGTCAAAACCGGAAGTGAAAAGCAAGAGACGACGATCCCAACCGCGATGAGCCTGGACGTTCGAAGAAGCGATGAACCCGGGACGACCGCGATGCTGCGGCCGATCAGACCGACACAATCGATCACCAGGCACCTCAACCATCGACTGGACCGTCGATGGCTACGGGAACGTTGATAACTCACGGAACTTCTAGGAGGTCGGCTAGGATAGCCAAGCTAAAGGAACGTTAGGTGAAGGCACACATGAGGGGTTAGAGGAATGGGATAGTATTCGAATGGAGATGGATCTCGCTGGTAAGCGCATAGCATTATGGTAGGGAAATCAGGCTGGCGAGAAGATAGCGCTGGTCCCTAGTGGCGTTGATCGGTGCATGCGTATCTATGACACAAGGAGTGCATGAAGTAGCCAAATAGAAAGCAGTCGTTATGCATGCTCAAGAATGAAGAGAAAATGGTCAACTCCTGCTTGGTGTGCCACAGTTGTTCAGTGCATTTCTCCTGCGGCGATAGCGTTCCCGTCCGCGAGACTGACGTCAGTGCTATTCCTTCGATAACAGTAGTAAGTGTGGTAATAGGAGAAGGTGTCCGATTTGGAAGAAAAGAAAGAAAGGCTACGCACTTGGATGTGCGTGGGAATCCAGAGAAGGTGCGGCTAAGCCTTGATGTGGATCTCTGCTGGATCCTCCAGCGATAAGGTTGTAGGCTGTACCCAGGCTACGAGAAGAATGCTAAGGATGACGAAGTTTCTGATGAATATGCTCCAGTCATTTGGCCCCTCTTCCGTCCTAGTCCATCCTCATGAACCCCCGGCAACGGTAGGGCCTGGGAGCGACGCCGTATGGCTTCGGAAGGCGTCCCTGAGCGTATCGACCATGGGTGCTTGCTCGATTGACAATATATGGCATTGTGGTTGAAGGATAGGTGCCCGAGCATTCGGGCTTGGGACAGCCAAAGATGAGGTCTTGGCATTCAATGTGAGGCCTGGATCTGGAGCGAGCGTGCGGACTAGGTGATGATTTGTGTTGTGAGTCTGGGCCATAACCAAGACCGGTGGACCGCTGTGGGCTGGCGCAGATGCAACGTGACGGTTCGAATGTCGAAGCTTGGTGGATCAGTACATGAGACCTATTTCTTTACTGATATTCCTGTCTTGACTTGCTTTGCCCTAAATGTCCTTGTTAAGCAGACCCCCTCGATTGCCTGATATTTGAAGGAGCCTTTGTCACTGAATCGAGTAGCACAGAGTCCTTATTTTGGCGAACCCCACCCATAGACTCCCGCTTTAGCGCACAGTAGAGGGTTGCTCTATCCCGCCTTCGACATTCGTGATTGACCCGTGGCAGATTCGCCGGAGGGTTCGCTAATTTGGCGATTTTCTAAGAGCATTCGAGTCGTGGGGAGACTGCATTGCAGATAAACGTCTCTCGTTTCAGCTCGATTGACTCCTCATTATGAGTCTCCGTTCTCGCTTGCTGGCTTATCCTGTGTCTGGTATTTCGGAAGACGTTTCTCGCTATTAACGCATTTAATTTCGAAGTAGCAACACGGCTCAGTGAATGACATGAAGCCTAGATTGCCACGTTCTTTGGTGACCTCGACAGGCTCAGACTTCGCACCTGGGGAGCTATTTGGTTTTCGCTCGCGGCTGTCATGCATGTCAATGCAACACGCTTTGATCTTTATCTTCGATGCTAGGGTGGACTGCCTTGAGCTAGGAGCTTTTTTAAGTGACGTAACACGTCGGCTCATTCCGTTGCAATGGAAATTTGTGTAAACTGAACAGACCGAGGACAGGGTCATCGGCAAAATCCTGGAGCCTCCAATGCCCCAGCTTCAACAACGTCATGTACTTACGGCAATATTCCCCAACCCCAACGCCTGCTACAACAGACCGCTGCTCGAGCCTCGGTTGACGTGGCTAGAAATATTCGAAATCCGTCGTAAGATCTGTATAGCGTACTGAGACCGTTTCAGTCTCTACGAAGGACTGGACTTCTGCACCGTGTCCTTGAACACCCAACATGTGATATTGACGCTATAGGCCTTATATGCTGGTGTTTTCTGCTGGTGTTGAGTTGCTGCGTGAAACTATCTAACTGTTGATCGACGGGAAAGAATATTGGAATGCTGGGCATTGTACCGGGGAAGCCGTCGTCGAACATTTTGGTATGCTTGAAATGTCAGGCAAACCGGCTACAGAGCTTTGCTGTCAGTTGAAGGGGAGGCCATGTGTCCTGGGGCCTCAGTCAGCGACTGGGGACTCGGTTTCCTTTTCTACAGTCGAGACTCGGTTGTTCGCGGTGATCAGCTGCGGGAAACATGGTTCTTTCATGGAGCCAGGTAGACTTGTTAGCTTGAAGATGCTTACGTACTGACTGTGGAATGAATTGCTCCATTACGGCTCCTGGATCAATGACTCGACCACATCAACAAATATTTGGCCAGTCCAACGCTCTGGCGTAAGCCTCTTCATCATCGGACAGCAATCTGGAGAGTCCGTGGACAGGATCATTGCAAGTGAAGAGTGATCAATGAGAGAAAGGTACAGTCTTGCCAATCTGCTGACGAGGACTGAGGTGTCGTTTCCCCTTTCACACGGAAGCCTTTGGGACAATACTCTGTGCGCTACCAATCAAGTTCAATTAGGCACTGTTTGAAGTGAAGCGTAACAGTGTCCGTGATCTTTCCCTTCAGTACAACCTCTCTTAGCTCTGGTACCTGGGATGGGCTTTAGGAATAGGATTTGACAATCCACAGTTTCCCAAGGCCACTCACGATGGAGTTGAGCTATCGAAGTTAGCAGGGTTGTGGTGGGTTCCATTCCAAAATGATTTATTGCAAGTCAGATACCCCGTACTCAGTACCTGCTTTGGATTAATTATTGTCAAAATGCGTTCATAAAATCCTAAGCGTCGACGTTAAGGTAAGGATCCGTGTCGGGGCCCCCAATGAATCTGGACCGAACATGTCCATTTGGGGACTTTGGTGTGATTTTCAAGGACGTGCATGCCAAGCCCTTCCCCCCGACAACCCCCCCCACCTTTGGCGCCAAAACTTTTAGATTACAGTGTTAGCATAAAGTATAATTTCACCGATTGACTCTCTCAATCATCGGCCCTTTGGCTCGACCCTTGCCTCGACCCTTGCCTTTTATCAAGCCCTCCTCGAACCTTTCCCTTTCCGTCGTAAGACATCTTTCTCCTCTTACCACTTTCGCACTCAAACGCATATTCCAACCTGCTTTCCCCGGGGATCTCTTTCCTCGTTCCATCTCCCTTTCCTCATTCAGTCATTTTCCAAAAAGTCAATAATCGTGTCCCCAGGCCAAATTCGGGGTGGAACACAACATAGACTTAAGGTAGTTGATCTCCCAAAAGTACATTCCAAGTGGCCCAAGAAGTGGTGCAGCTGAGGGAAAAAGAAAGAAAAAAAAAAAGGAAAGGGAAAGCACATCCCGTGATGATCCCGGTCACCCACGCTATCTTGCCGCTTAGTCATAGCGAGATTAAGGCAAGCGTCTCCCTTCTTTTCCCTTTCCCCTTTCCGTCCTCGTCTCCATCCAACACAAACTTGACCCTTTCTCGATGAGGAGCTTTTGACGACAGCACGCTCTCTCTAACCCAACGCAGTAACCCTAATCCAAACATATCAACATCCATACCCAATCGGGTCGAAGTCAAAACATTTCCCAACACTCGCTTTATATTCACCCTCATTGTCACGAGTCGCACCTCAGAAATGGCCGACATCGCAGACCCTAATGCTTCCCCCGGCGGCCATGAAGACGCGACCGGCAACGGCAATGGCGCTGACCCTCGAGGCACCAAGCGGCCTCGCGTCAGTACCGCCGCCGACGACGACGATGATGACGACGACAAGCCCGGACGTGAGAGGAGGAAGATTGACATTAAATTCATCCAGGACAAGTCTCGTCGACACATTACTTTCTCAAAGCGCAAAGCCGGCATCATGAAGAAGGTACGCCTGGCAAACCCAAACACCCATCGCGGCGTTTCCCCGAAGAGAACGCTACCGACTCAGTGCTAACTCGCCCTTCCTCCCTAGGCTTACGAGCTCTCGGTCCTCACCGGCACCCAAGTCTTGCTCCTTGTCGTCTCCGAGACTGGATTGGTATACACCTTCACGACACCCAAACTACAACCTCTCGTCACCAAGCCCGAGGGCAAGAACCTCATCCAGGTATGCTACCCTGTGTCGCCACCATCCTGCTCACGCGTCCTAACACTCCGATCTCCAGGCATGCCTCAATGCGCCCGAGCCTGCTCCAGGGAACGAGAACGGCGTGGACGCCGAATCGACCGTCGACTCGCCTGAAGACGTCAACCACGCGCAAATCCCAGCTCCACAGGCAAGCATGCCGCGAGGCGGCGGTATGGCGCCAAACTACGGAATGACACCTGAACAACAACACCAAATGGCATACCAGCAGTATATGCAGAATCAGCAACAAGGCGTCGGAGGACACTACCCCATGCCTCCACAGGGTATGATGCAGCAGAACTCTTCATCTTAGTGAGCGAATGCTGAGATGCGTTCTGCCAGAGCGATAGATGACTGCGATGAGTGGAAATATGGAGGGAAAGGAATATCGATAATCGGCTTGTACTAATCCAAAAGACATGCCTGAAAAGCAGGCGCAAGTACACGATGGGGGAAGGTGGAGTTCCGGCGCAAATATGTTCAGGTGTCTGGTTGCTTTGTTTATCACGCATGCATGCATGCTTCGGCCCTCGACCTGAGCGTAACAGTTACACTTCACACACTAGGGCCACTGCAAATAGATGGGGCGAGGGATGATTCAATTGTACGAGCGAAAGCAATTATGGTTTATCTTCTAGCTCGAGCATTCCGACCAGTCATCAACCTACTTGTACCACTCTTCTTCTACCATGATACCCGGTGCCCACAGCACGTTGGTCACAAGGTTCCTCGCACACTTGCACTATGAGCTCCTGCTGTCCCAGCGCAATTTCGATACCTGTCTTGTAGCTATGTGGCAGAGAGAAAGATTCCGAACCCGTAGCACAAGGGGTATTTCGAATCTCTGGTCGCGGGGCGGCGAGATCGACTATAGAAATAGACGACTTCATTTTCGCTAGGACAGTACTAAGTCGGACAGCTTAGATAGGTTTGTTGGAGTATCTCTAAACTTATGGTGTTTTTCACAAACACCGACCAAGGTTGACACTACGAGTAGCGGCGATCTTCCGTGGAACCCAAATAGTTCTAGCTCGGCTCTCTGTGGTAGCTCGCATCAAAACATTCCTCTTTCGCCTGGCAACCTGCGCCGGAAGACCACCATGCAGCTTTGCTCATCTGATGCTTCTCGATCTCTGACTAGGACACCTCTGGCACCCATCGGTCCAATGCGGTAGTATGGGTCAGCTTGGCGGTCTTTCGCCGCGAGGCAGCGTCGTCGTAGGTCTTTGGCACAGCTTGCTGGAGCAGGCGTTATATCATTACTGATCGCCTGAACTTCTTAGATCGGTATCTTCGTCGGACTCATCTCCACCTCTGTCCAGTCCTTAGGCCTTACATTGCAACGAAAGTCCCACATATTGGAGGATGAGAAAGATCCGAATGATCCCCGCCGGCCGCCGCACAGACGACGGAGATGGCAGGTTCGTCGGACCAGCACCCCTTCTAGCGTGGGACACGTGGCTGACTCTTTCGTGCAAGCTTGGTATGCTCATGTTCATCGTTGCGAATATTGCCGGAAGCACGATCCAAATCACCACACTGCCGCTTCCGGTCTTGTCAACCTTGCAAGCTGTATGATTAGAAAGATCTCTTCAGTCTCGAAATGCCTGCTCACGGCCTTACAGTCTGGCCTGGTCTTCAACTCTCTATGCGCTACTCTCATTCTTGGGGAACCTTTCACGCGATGGTCTTTCGGAGGCACAGTCTTGGTCTGCGGTGGAGCTGTGCTGATTGCGATATTTGGAGCCATCGGAGAACCTGCGCACAATCTGGATCAACTGCTTGCACTTTTGCAAAGGCGGCAGTTTATTCTGTGGATGATTGGACAAGCAATCCTGGTGGTAGCCACCATTGCTGGGGCGAAAACCCTCAAGTACATGAATCCCTGGACCAACAACAGTCCACGGATGCGCCTCTTCAGGGGCATGGCTTACGGCGCTGTCAGTGGGATCCTCTCTGCACACTCTCTGCTGGTCGCCAAATCAGCAGTCGAATTGCTTGTCCGTACGATCGTGGACAGACACAATGAGTTCGACCGATGGCAGTCCTGGATGATTCTGCTCGGCTTACTGGCTCTCGCCCTGACTCAACTTTACTACCTGCATCGCAGTTTGAGACTTTGTTCTACTAGCATTCTATACCCATTTGTTTTCTGCGTGTACAATATCATTGCAATCTTAGACGGCCTGATCTATTTTGACCAATCATCACGACTCTCTTTTGTCCGGGCCCTTTTGGTAAGCCACTCCAACCCGGCCCTCTGAAAGTTGGATAATCCGACCACTAAGACGACCGTAGATTGCCCTAGGCACCATCATCCTCCTCCTCGGCGTTCTCGCCCTCTCCTGGCGTCTCAACAATGACTCGGCAACTCGACCCTCCGTCGCTCAAAACACGCTCACTCCGGGCATGGGCTTCGTCGATGACGACAGCGACTCCGAAGCGGAGGGTAACAGCCTCAAACCCCAGGCGAACGAAGAGGCCAATTTGGCCAATGGCAAAGACTCGCCTTTCCTCGACCACCGCATTTTGTCCCCTGGTGACCCTCGCACGCCTACCACTAAGAATAACAACCTATTAAGCATCACTCGTCTGCGCCGAAAGGGTATTACAGAGTCTGAAGAGATATGGGAAGAGCTGGAAGACGACGCTCTCGCCGAACTGTCACCTTCCTCACGCCGAAGGAGCAGTGTACGGTCCACCCCTTCAAAGCTGCACTCTCGAGCACAACCCATCGAGGAAAACACAAACGAATCAACGGCGCTCTTGGCAAGGTCCGATACTGGCAGGACTTACAGGGACAGGAAGAGGAGACGTTCAACGCCGATGCCTGAGACCCGACATAGAGAGCGAGCAAGAAGGTCAGCGTCATCGCAGGAAGCACTGGGTAGCTTGTGGAAGGTGAAAAACTGGTGGAGAGGGAATGACAGGATGGATAAGGGAAAGGACACCGGTAACGGCAATAGGGACGAGATTGACGATAGTTCTCGACAGGGGCAGAGAGGAGGGTAGCATTCAGCATCATGGGGAAGGTCTTTTCAAAGCATAAACGGAACATTGGGTGGCGTTTGGGCGGGGCATTAAGTATAGGGTTCTAACGTTTAGACGAGGGCGAAGCTTCCCTCCGGCCGCATATTCGTTGAATGAAAACAATGTGAAATAACTTATACGAATCATGGAGAAAACCGCGGTGTGCTGGTCAAACTCAGGCGACTGCCGGCCGGCTAGAATTTGAGCCTTATCAGCTTCCTACGAGCACTCCAGCTTGAAGGACTTGCAAGGCAGACCAAACATTAGCCTCGCGGCGTGGAAGTCAGGTGTGATTACTTGAATGTTTCAGAAACTTTCCTTCGTGTTCCGTTGGATGTTGGACTGGTCTGTGTGTCTGAAGGTATACAATCCACCAGTGGCTTAGGCTTTCCACTCACACGGGGCTGCTGACATGGATTCATCGCCGCCTCAAGCCGTGGAGTACATGCGGGCTGCTGCTGCTAAAGACAGAGGGTTATCCTCCATCTAATAATCAAAGCAACCAATTGGTCATATCTTTATCCGTCTAAAGCTCTAGGTACAATCGAATGTTGGCTCTCGCACTACTTAGTATCCAGAGGCAAGACTTGTTGAGATGTGATGCTCTCACTGTTCAACACCAATCAAGGCTTCTAATTCATCTTGGCAACGCCGGCTGCACGTCTCGTTGCGTGGACATAAGGTTAGTCGGATACGCAATTCCCACCAAAAGCATCCTCTGAGTACCGTCGATGCTGCCCGTCGATATCCTCGATTGCCGGGTCTAGGTCTGGCTGTATTTCATGCTCTAACTTCATGTTGTCCCCCATGTTCTCTGGGAATGCTGGCAGCGTTAATGTACGATAGCACGATCGACAACACTTCGTCTTCCTTCGGTATCATGAATTCCGAGGCTGCGTGAGGATCGATTCGATCCGTGACCCATTTCCAGAGCGTTGGAGGTATGGGGCAGCACCGACGATCTAGTTATTGTCGGTCAGGCATCCTCTGTGTTGATGCTCCTTTGGGCAAATACCCAACTCACGTTTACCTGATCGAGAATTTTGGGGTACACATCCACAAGGGTCCTGCTAAGATAATGGTACCAACTCCTGCACCTCAAATCGGCTAAGACTGTTGCATGAAAGATTGTTGACTTGGTCTCGTGGGGATTGGATAGCGTAGAGACAGGACTCAATCACAGCGAGCGAACGGAGCACCAGGGCGCAAGGTAATCTCATTGGTGTTGGTGGTGACATAGAGAGTCAACAAGACTTCTTGGGAGATGTCGTGTTGGAGCAACATGTTTCATGTCTAAAGGCCATATAGCCTCCCAGGTCTCGAGGCCCAGCCCATGCTAGGAATTGCAGCGATGTCGGAGAATGATGGCTGCCTTTGGAGAAAGTGACACTGAGCTTGCGAGTTCCATCGTAATCCATGGTATCGACGTTTTGATTGAATTTGCCGGAATATTTGCGATTACCCGTATGCTAGGTCTTAGGGCTAGGGCTAAGCTAAGACCTTCGGGAGTGAAAAAAATAGTCTTAATATATATCTTAATAGAATAAGGGGGTGTACGCGCATCCCTTGCCTATCTTAATAAATTATCTTAGAAAAATCGGAAAAAGTTCTCGATAAATTTTATAAATTGAAATAAGTTTGAAATAGATTATATATAGCAAAAACATGTTTTTATAATTTTAGATAAGAAAAACCAAGATTTGTTCGAATTTTCCGGATTCTTTTTGAGAGGATTTTTGGGAGCGCAACGCAATTATCCTTTCTTATCTAATCAGGCTAACTGCACCGAGATCTCACGCTACTCCAAGTCGCGAGAAGAAGCAATATGATGCTGCGGTTCATCCCTGCTGCTACTTCTCCTTGATCAAGCTTTCTTCACCCTCATTTGTGCACATAGATTCAGGCTACGCAGTATCGGCTGCATCGGCTGCATCGGCTGCTAAGCTGCCATCGAGGCTTTCCCAAGGCAACCACTGGCTTTGTACGAGTACCATACCCTGGAATCTCATCTCCCCACGTATCTGACAGGATGTCTCACGCAATGTCGGACGATCAGGTAATTTGAATTCTTACTCCTAGCTTAGATCATGGTGAGTTGAACACTGGCTTAGGTGGCCGGCGAACTTAAGAAGATGACTGCATTCATCCGCCAAGAAGCTCTGGAGAAAGCCAAGGAAATCGAGATCAAGGCCGACGAAGAGTTTGCCATTGAGAAGTCAAAGCTCGTCCGCCAAGAGACTTCTTCGATTGACTCCCAGTACACCAAGAAGCACAAGCAGGCATCCATGTCGCAGCAAATCACCCGCTCCACCCTTGCCAACAAGACGCGCATCAAAGTGCTCTCCGCGAGACAAGAGTTGCTCGATGAGTTGTTTGAGAAGGCAAGGGAGAAACTGGCAAGCTACAGCGAAGATAAGGAACAATATGAGGGCATGTGTAAGGGGCTGATTCTGGAAGGGTTGTATGCATTGAATGAGGACAAGGTGACCGTGAGAGCAAGGAAGGCCGACTACGGTACCGTGAAGAAGGCGATCAACGGCGCGAAGAAAGATTACAAGGAGAACTTGGGGAAAGATGTTAATGTGGAGCTGGATGAGAAAATTCCACAGCCAGAGGGATCGTATGGCTCCCTTTCTTTCGCATATGCTAATACTAGAGATGTGCTAAAAAGAACAGGCCGGGAGGTATTTCGATCGTAGGCGGAGGTGGCAAGATCGATATCAACAACACCCTAGATGAACGCCTCAAGTTACTGGAGACCGAAGCGTTACCCATGGTCCGGACGACTCTGTTCGGTAAGAATGAGAATCGTAAGTTTTACGATTGATTGCGCTTACAGCTGCATTGCCTGATGGACTACGCCATGGGAATGATTTGCTCTGCTCGCAGGCCTCCTGTCATCGCAATTCATCAATCGCACTCTGGTCAGATAGATAGTATACTTTGTATGACATTCAGACGAAGTACTCGATTTCAGCGCCTTTCGCGCACATCTTACGAAGCTGCCTTAGCCCATGCATAGACTGCTTGATCTTTACACGCTGTCTGGCAGGACGAGCGACGTATTCTGCTTGCCCTTTTCGATGAACGATTCCATCACATGCCTGTTCGCAATACCTTGGAGTGTCGAATCTCCAAACAAAGACTTTTTTGGAGGGGGCTTCGTTCGAACTCCGTACGACAACCAATACTGAAAGGCTTCCAATACCTCCTTGGCTTCTGTCTTCCCCATGTGCGAGGCGCCAGTATCGACTATGTCTGTGAACATGGAATTGATCTTCAAGGACAGCGCATCGATATCACGATTGAAAGCCTTCTCCTCCCCGGTGGTGCAAGGCGACGGAGGAGGATCACCACAGTCAATGGCAATGCTAAGGATCCCAATTGCAGCTGCAAGTTCGCTATAATTCGTCGCGTTACTGATGATGAACCGTGGGCCTTCGAGGTGACGAGCGACGGTCGGGAGATCGATCGTGTCGCCTGCGTGCTGCCTTATGGACCCGGTGTCTTCGAAGAAGCATGCGAGTGCGAGACGTCGCCGTAGGAGGATCAATCGCTGGGAAGAGGCGGGTATACTTTGGAGGAGTCGCAAGCGCAGAGTTGCGTCCGTAATGGACTTGAAGGCTGTGGTCGTTACCATCTGGAGCTGTCCACGTTCATGTTAGCCCAGTCCTGCTCCTATCCGTCTTGGCCACTTACTGCCTGTTCTAGATCTTGTGGAGAGATTGATCCAATCAGGCTTGCCAATGCATTTTCGATTGCACTCATAACGTGACAGCTGTTGGCCACCGAATGGTCCAGGACTAGGCGGCATAAAGTGCAGATCACATGCACCGTCGTCTTAGCGCTTAGATTGCTTGCTAAGCTTCGGAGAAGATCTAGGATTGATAACAAGTTTGGCCGGCTCACAGCCTCCATGCTCGGCGACAATGCTGGGTGAGGATCAACCGGTCCTTCTATGTCCAGCGCTCCCGCAGTGGCTCCAATCTTTCGGAATAGCATATCGATGCGTTCAGGCGAGAGTACTGAGGCCAGGCCTTTGGACGCATCTGTAAGTGTAGCGGTGTAAGAATACCTCAGATCATCCCTCGACTCGAGACATACCCCATCCATAATCCAAAGCAGGATCTCCTTCGGCAGGAGTTCCTTCATTGCAAGTTCGCTGACGTACCCACTCAAAAAGGCCTGGTGCCTCGCGGACGTCTTCCCGAGCACGCGTTCAAGACGCTTATCCTCGCTGATGGGGAATTTCGACTGCTCGAAGAGAGGCTCCCGCGCCTGCTCATCGAAAAAGGACCACAGCACGCCGTGACTTAAAGCTTCCGTCCTCTGTATCGCGGCCTTAAGTCTACTGATTTCGTCATCGTCCCGATGCTCCTTCATGACTACGTCGATAAATGTTGCGTCGAATGGCCCCGTTGCAGTCGCAGCCTTCGCAGTCCCAACAACCGGGACCTTTTGCTGCTCTAATGATCTGAGCATTGCACTTGCCCGGGTGAGATTTTCTGTGGACGCCTCTTCTTGTTTCCTGTGCCTTGCTAAGGACTCGAGATCGAACTTGTACCTTTTGGCTTGTACAGGACGGGTCGAATCTAGCGGCGCTGTTACTGTCTCAGTCTTGGTTCTATGCCTCCTGCTCATGCGACGTCCATCCTCGGCCTTCCTGTTTAGAGGCGACGACCGTGATTGAGGTTCTGGGCATGACGGTTCTCCCGGAGCTCTTCTGCCCTCCAACAATAGCAGATCATTGAGATCCTCCAGTGAAGAATCCGACTCCGACTCGTCCTCTGAGTTCCTTATCACTACCTCCCCGTTCTTCACTACACGCTGGCTGTTCATGAAGCTTGTAGGTTGCAAGCCGAGAATGTCAGGATTTCGCGATACTGGACCATTGGGAATGGGCGCAAGCGGTACGTGTGAGGTATCATCCCCGAACACTTGAGCAGGTTCAGCACTCTCCATGGGCCCCTCATCCCAGGGACCTGGTGACTCTCTGCTTGAGCTCCGCAAGGTTCCCCGGGATGATGTCCGATGTAGGCCTCCTTCTAGATGTTCCGCTTCTCGACCATGTCTCTCCGCTGAGTGGCTTCCTTTCGGAGTGGTCGAATGCGATCGTCTGAATGCCGGTGGCCCTTCCAACCTGTCCTCGGACAGTAAACGTTTATTCAGACGAGACGGTTGTGTGAAAGGCTTGAAGTAATCGCGAATGTTGGTGTTCTTGTACATAGTCACCGCGGCGGGGGTCTTTGGCGGCTCGCGAATGCTCAAAAATGATTAATCACTACTTGAGTACCGGCTCTGACCCCTCCCTACTGCCCTAGAGCCTCTAGTAAAGACGGTCGTTGAGGCTTTGGCGCGTCACGCGCTCCGCAAGACACGCAGAATCACGTGACGAGGGAATGGCTCGCTTTTTTTGCTTTAGCATATTACCGAATCTTCGAAGTGAGCAGAGCAGGGGCATGTCTAGCCTGGATTCGGATTCTGCGTAAACCTAAGCTGTGCACCATAGAGCGCTGCGTAAGGTGTATTTATAATCATGACCCAGAAATTTTAACTCCGTACAAAGTACTTCTACGGACTTGTTGAATCCAATGCCGAGCTTTCTGGCCAGCTGGGAATTGCACTGTAGAGGATGGATTAATGCAAAATACTTCACATCAGCTACACAGTCCGTCGTAAATACTCTGTAGTTGCTGTTAAATGGAGTTGTCGGTGCTCTCATATATCTCGGACACCTGCCCGGATCAAAACTTATAAATCACCCGAGTAATCGTCGAGTAATCGTCGAGAGTAAGACGGAGTGTAAAGTTGACCACCAAAGTTATCCCGTTCAATTCCTGTCTCTCCCAACTTCCGCGAAATCTTACAAGAAGCAGGCCGCGCGGTTCCATTGAACGTCCAGTCTCTATCCTCCCAGACCCTCCAATTACAATTCCATTCCATGCGCAACTCATCCAAGCCGACCTTTCCATCCTACGAAGCTTTTGTCGCGACAGCCAGTAACAACACCAGACGCCAGTTCACTCTCGCTCGCTTTGATACAATCAGTGTGCTTCACACAGACTACAATCTCTACACCTTCCTTGTTCACTCCAGTCTGAAAGATGTTACATTAAGTTGCGTCGGTGGCTACAGAAAGTCTGGATGATCACTACCCTGCGGACCCTGTTTCGTTGTTATGGCGATTCAGCCATACCAGGAAGATAGCAATGTTTCAAGTCCGATCAAGCGGATCAGGTGGGCAACACAGCGTGTCACCGGTGCCAATGAGCAGAGCAAGAGACATAGCATCATACACAGGCTACATCACAGAAAGGCAGGATCTAGTGAGAAGAAAAGGGAGTCTGCGGAAGGTCCGCACTTGGATAGCGTTCCGGAGGAGACTGATCCTTCGAAGCGCAATGGTGACCACGAAGACTCAGGCCGGAGGATATTCTTCAACATTCCCTTGCCAGACGACGCGAAGGATGAGGATGGGCGCCCTTTGGCCAAGTATGCCCGAAACAAGATTCGCACAGCGAAGTACACCCCTTTAAGCTTCATACCGAAGAACTTGTGGTTCCAGTTCCACAACATCGCCAACATCTACTTCCTGTTCGTCATCGTTCTAGCTGTAAGGAACATGCTACATTCCACTATAGCTTGTTATGCTGATGCATCCCGTCGAACAGTTCTTCAGCATATTTGGTGCTTCCAACCCTGGTTTAGGCTCCGTACCACTGATAGTCATCCTGTTTGTCACTGCCGTCAAAGACGCTATTGAGGATTGGCGAAGGACGGTGCTAGATAATGAGCTTAACAACTCCCCAGTCCATCGCCTGGTTGAATGGAACAATGTTAACAGCTCCGCTGATCACATCTCGCTATGGCGCAGGACCAAGAAAGCCACGACTCGCGGGCTCACGCAACTGTTCGCATTCTTCAAAAGTAAAAGCCGAAGAAAGTCTCGCGATGGAAAGACATACGCCGAAAGAGCCTTGGACGAACCTCGACCTTCCGGCGACACGTTGCGGACACGGAACTCCATGATGTCTTCTCGGACGTCATTCCACTCCACGCAAAGTCAAGCGGATGGAGATGAAATCCAAATGACGCCAGTCCCATCCCCGCAGCCGGGACAGCGAGGTGCGGTAGAGGGCAACGGGCTGTCCCCCGGAGAGCGTCCCGGAACGTCTTTCTCTCACGAAGAAGACAACATTGTGCTGGAAACGACAGATGGCAAGCTCGCTGCTCGGAACGGAAAGGAGCGTGAGAGTCGTCCCGCTCCAGCGAAATTCTATGGTAACCTCATAGACCCGATGAAGAGCATTGCTGGGAAGGCCAAATTCACGAAGGACCACTGGAAAAATGTCCAAGTCGGAGATTTCCTGCGCATTTACAACGAGGACCAGATACCCGCAGACCTGGTCGTCCTCTCCACCTCCGACCCTGACGGTGCTTGCTATGTGGAGACCAAGGGCTTGGATGGCGAGACCAATCTGAAGGTACGACAAGCTTTGCATAGTGGGCGCAAGATCAAGCATGCAAGGGACTGTGAGCAAACGGAGTTCGTGATAGAAAGTGATGCGCCCCAAGCCAACCTGTATCAGTACAGTGGGGCGGCAAGATGGACCCAGAGGGATACCAAGGACCCGGCGGCCCCCGGGACTCCCATGGCGGAACCGATCTCCATCAACAATCTCCTTCTCCGCGGATGCACCTTACGTAACACGGAGTGGGTTCTCGGTGTGGTGGTGTTCACTGGACAGGAAACGAAGATCATGCTCAACTCCGGCATGACTCCCAGTAAACGTTCCCGCATAGCAAGAGAGCTCAACTGGGATGTCATCTACAATTTCGTCATTCTCTTTTTCATGTGCCTTCTCTCGGGTATCATAAACGGAGTGATATGGTCCCAGGGCAATAATTCCTTGGACTACTTTGAGTTCGGTAGCATTGGCGGAAAACCTTCGCTGGACGGATTCATCACTTTCTGGGCTTCTGTGATTCTCTTTCAGAACTTGGTCCCCATATCACTGTATATCTCCCTGGAAATCATCAGGACTGCTCAGGCGTTCTTCATCTACAGTGATACGTTCATGTATTACGAGAAGCTCGATTATCCTTGTACGCCCAAGTCATGGAACATCTCGGACGATGTTGGGCAGATCGAATACATCTTTTCCGATAAGACGGGAACGTTGACCCAGAACGTCATGGAATTCAAAAAGTGCTCTATCAACGGGCTTCCTTACGGGGAGGCTTATACCGAGGCCCAAGCTGGCATGCAGAGACGCCAAGGCGTTGACATCGAGGAAGAGGGGGCGAAGGCTCACAAACAGATTGCTCAGGATCGTATCAGGATGCTGGAGGACCTTCGGAAGATGCACAACAACCCCTATCTGCACGATGATGAGCTGACGTTCGTCGCTCCTGATTTTGTCACTGATCTCAAAGGTCAGTCCGGGCAGGAGCAGAAGCTGGCGACGGAAAATTTCATGCTTGCTCTGGCCCTTTGCCATACCGTGATTACCGAGAGAACACCAGGAGACCCGCCAAAGATAGAGTACAAAGCCCAGTCGCCCGATGAAGCTGCTCTGGTGGCAACTGCGCGGGACTGTGGTTTCACGGTGATCGGCAGGTCCACCGATGGTATCATATTGAATGTCCTGGGCGAGGAAAGGGAGTACACGGTACTCAATACGCTGGAGTTCAATTCGTCGCGCAAACGCATGAGCGCCATTATCCGTATGCCGGACGGTCGTATCGTTCTGTTCTGCAAAGGCGCCGACAGCGTCATCTACTCACGCCTGAAGCGCGGAGAACAGCAGCAACTGAGGAAGGCCACAGCCGAGCATCTGGAGATGTTCGCTCGCGAAGGACTACGAACGCTGTGTGTTGCACAGAAGGAAATAGGCGAGAAAGAATATCAAATCTGGAACAAGGAGCACGACCTGGCGGCAGCGGCCATCATCGACCGAGAGGATAAACTTGAAGTTATTTCCGACGCGATCGAAAGGGATCTCGACCTCCTCGGTGGAACGGCGATCGAGGATCGGTTACAAGACGGTGTCCCGGATACCATCGCTCTGCTCGCAGATGCCGGTATCAAACTCTGGGTGCTCACAGGTGACAAAGTGGAGACGGCCATCAACATTGGTTTCTCCTGCAACCTTCTCAGCAACGAGATGGACCTGATCGTGTTCAAGGTGCAAGAGGATTCGCCTGGAGCCGCAGAGGCCGAGCTGGACAAGCATCTGGCTTCCTTCAACATCAGTGGCTCGGACGAAGAACTGAAGGCTGCTCGCAAAAACCACGAGCCTCCTGGGCCTACACATGCGATTGTCATCGACGGCGATGCCTTGAGATTGGTGCTCGAGGAAGGGCTACGGCAGAAGTTCCTGCTACTGTGTAAGAAGTGCAAATCTGTGCTGTGCTGCCGAGTGAGCCCCGCCCAAAAAGCGGCCGTTGTTCAGATGGTGAAGAGTGGATTGGACGTGATGACCCTGTCCATCGGCGATGGCGCGAATGATGTGGCCATGATACAAGAAGCCGATGTGGGTGTTGGGATCGCCGGTGAGGAGGGCAGACAGGCAGTCATGTCCTCCGACTATGCCATTGGTCAGTTCCGCTTCTTACAGCGACTGATTCTTGTGCACGGCCGTTGGTCCTACCGGCGTTTGGCAGAGACCATTGCCAACTTCTTCTACAAAGTACGCATGAAGCCATCACATGGCTGATCTGTCAACGCGGCCACTCACTGACTTTGGTTCCAGAACATCGTCTGGACGTTTGCACTTTTCTGGTATCAGATATACAACAATTTCGACTGTTCCTACCTGTTCGACTACACCTACATTCTGCTGGTCAATCTGGCATTCACATCTCTTGCCGTGATCTTCATGGGTATACTCGACCAGGACGTCAACGACAAGGTCTCGCTAGCTGTTCCGCAACTCTATCGGAGAGGCATCGAGCGGAAAGAATGGTCTCAAAAGAAATTCTGGTAGGCGATGAGTGTCCCGTTGCTCACGTGTCTATTGACTCTACGATAGGCTTTATATGCTTGATGGTATCTACCAGTCATTGATTTGCTTCTTCATGCCATACCTACTATTTAGGCCCGCCACCTTTAACACCAGCAACGGTCTCGATCTCAACGACAACAAAAGGATAGGCGTCTACACCGCCACTGCGACGATCGTGGTCGTCAATCTCTACATCTTGTTGAACACCTACAGGTGGGATTGGCTGATGCTGTTGCTCGTTTCCATCAGTATCCTACTGATATGGTTCTGGACGGGAGTGTACACTGCATTCCCTTCCTCGGATCAGTTCTACAAGGCGGCACCTGAAGTCTACGGCCAGCTCTCATTCTGGGTGCTTACGCTACTCACGGTCAGTATATGTCTGATGCCCCGGTTCACGGTCAAGTCCTTCCAAAAGATATATTTTCCCATGGACGTCGACATCATCCGGGAACAGATTCGGCAAGGGAGGTTCAAGTATCTGGACAAGTATGAGGCGTATGTGCCCCCTGGAAAAGTGCCATCTGCATCCTCGTCCGATGTGTCTCAGCCTGCAAAAGCGGGCCCAGGTACGCGAACGCCACCGGAAGATGATGAACGACCTATTTACCCACCCTCGGTGGCGGCGACCGGCACCACGAACAACCCACATAGCCAAACCGGCAGTGATGGGACCGACTGCACTGGGCATAAGTTGTCTTTGGAACAACCTCGCATGTCGTTCGATCGACCGAGGCCATCGTTCGACCGAATGCGAAATTCGATGGACCAAATACGACCGAGCTATGAAGCGAGCAACGACTTCACGTCAGCAGCTCTTCTCACGAGGGTGGAGTCGAGCCACTCTGATGTGTACACTCCAAAAGCACGACATGGGCAGTCCTCTCTGCGATAGCATTACGACGCCCTGATATACGGCCTACTTTGCATGTCTCTCTACCTGTACATACCCCCAGCCAGCCACTTAGATACTCCTATTTGCGGCCATGTTCCCTGAGCGAGTTAGTGTAATGCATGTTGCATGGGCGGCGTTTGGACAAGAGAGCATGGGATCTACTATCCTCGCAGAAGGTCTTGTAACTCATGGCCGCTAGGGTGTGGGGCTAAGGGAGAGATGTCATGAGTTGTAATCTTCGGCGCTGGTGGTGGAAATACTCTATACTTGTATTTGCGTACTCAGCCATCAGACGCTCGTCTTTCTGAGACAGGGAAGTGGTGCTGCTTTCTTCACCCTAACAGTCATAGCTGTCTAAAATACCGATGGATGTTCCACCAACCCTAGCCAAATATTTTGTACAATCCTTCACGTTGCTTGATTAGCTACCGACCTCCGGAATTTAGGGTTCTAAAACCCGGCGCTAGACGATGACCCCAAAAATTGTCGTGTTCTAAGGTACGAGGGTAGGTATTTCACGCGTAGCATTTCGTACTTGTGAGCGACTTGGTGGAGTCCTCGCTGTACGCTCTTCACCGTAGTTCTCAGGGATTGTTCTCTATTCTCTTTGTCTCGCCTGATATACGCTTCACTCGAACCTCAGTACTTTGACATGGGATACTCTGTTCCCTTGAACCTCACTCAATGCCACCATGATCATGGACAACGTAAGAATTTTGGCCGTTTCAGTGGCCAGTGTCTTGCGAGTCCGACACTGTTCACTGTGACCACCGCACACTATCTGAGGGAGAGCAAAGAGCCCTGCTGCGGGTGATCTTCATCTTCATCTTCATTAACAAGGGTTGAAAGCCTCTATGGCGGAGTATTTGCATAAGCTCCAGTAGGTATCCGTTGCGCGAAGTATTATGAGCTATCGAGTTTTACTTTACTGATGAATGGGGTTTTTGACTAGAGAGCTGAAGAGTCTGCCTTCGGAAATACACTGGTTTTGCAGCACGTTTACACCCACTGCCCCTGACCTCAACCGCGTCAATATCGAACACCCAATCTACACAAGCGTTGACGTTCGAAGAGAGCAAGCATGTGAATGCCTGATGCTCTTCTCCTTCGAGGGTGATGATGCGCGGCGCATTCAAGAAGAGCTCGGGGCCCGGATCGACGAACAGCTAGGAAGGTGCGATGCATGTGTCATAGCATACTACAAATGCCGGCACCGACTGGTTGAGAATTTGAGGCAGTAAGTGGTATACAAAAGACGTGCGACCTTGGGACGAGCGTTGCAAGGCTAATGCTGACAGTCTCCACACCGAAGAGGACGTAGGGGCGTTGATCGAGATATTTGACGCTCGAGACGTTCGACGCATCAGGCGTGGGCTGGATGGTGCTACCCGGAAGTTGGAAGCGACTGATCCCTCTAGTCGGCACAAGGACGTCCTAGAGCTTCCCTCCCAGCTCGCCCTTTTCGAAGCTCTTTGTTGCGAAGCCTTCTTCGCCAACGAGTCTCGTCTCCAAGAGCATTTCCAGCGACCTTTCACCTTGGTGCAGACGAACAAGAGACTGAGAATTACACAGTACCTACCGGGCGCAACGTCGTTCCTGTTTGAAACAAACCGTGAAAGGCGGACCTGGGCTGCCCATACTTGGTCAAAGTACAAAACTACACCCTCAGAGGAGGATTTCGACTTTGCCATACGAGATGTACTTCTGCTGAACATGCAACGTGTTCTTGGACCCGTTGCAGACATGGCGGGGCTTCAACGACTATGGTACGGCATTGGCCTGATCATAAAAACACTTGACAACAATCTGGTAACCCATTCTCTTCGTGCCTTGGATATTGATGTTTTCCGGCTCGCTTTAGAACATCTAATTTACGACATGGAAGGATTCCGCTATCTGATCCAAACAATCAGGAATTTGCTGGAACTCGCACCCAGAGATTTTTGGGACTCTATGGGTACAATCTCGCCGACCGCATTCATCGAACAGGTCTTCAACAACCCACAGTTTGACCGTTTCATGATGAATGCCGATGAAGACGAGGACTACGAGTCATCTGCCCTCAAGGACATGCTCGCTTGGATCAGACCCTTCATGACCTCTCTGGAGACTGTACATCAGGCTGGGGCGTGTCGTTCCCTTGGATCTCAGCTGTTGGACAGATTACAAGCAGACCGATTTCCGGTCTACGCGAGGGTAGAGTGCAAACGCACAGGGTTCGCAACATTGGGCTGGACGCTGATCAATTGCAACAAAGAGGGTGCTACACTGAGTCCAACGGGGCGAATTGTAGCCGCCGAGACGTTGGAAGTGATTAGTGCATACGTGAAAGAGGTCATCGAGATACCGTCCCTGCCTGTCGACAGCAGGCTCCATGAACACTGTGCGGATACATGTCTGAAAATTATCAGGGTTGCTCTCGCTTTGGAATGCAAATCATTGAAAACGGATCGAGAGGCTCTGATGCAGAATAAAGAATTCTCGGATGGCTATGCCCTGTCCTCACCGGCCATCTGGGACGCCGTGGTACAGCATCTCGATCATGGCAATGTGGCCGTGGCCAAAGCGGCTCTGGTCGGCATCAACGACCTCACCGGGCTCGAAAAATTCAGGGTGGATGTTGACGAAAAACCCAAGGCGAAAGCCAAAAGCGGATTCAACGTCAAATTCGGCCGTCTGACGCATTTAGTATGTCAGATCTTGGAGCGCATCAACGACTTCGGTCCAAGCGATCTGGATAAGCTTTTCCGCCATTCTGACACGGCGACTGCATTGGTTGCATCCCTCTTTTCGCCGGATGCGAACTTATACGAAGCAGGAGTCAATCTCGTCAAAAGCATCAGCTCCGAATCGGCCCGGAAGGAGGCCATTGGCCACTTACTCAAGACTTTTCTCGAAACGACGCTGAACGCTTTCTCCTGGTCCATCCGTCGCATCGCTCGAAATCGGAGTTTCGCTTCTTGTCCCCGCATGTTGAAGACCTCCTCCGATGTGCTTGATATCCTCTGCGACTCGCAACATGGCTTGCTCCGGACCCGTTCGCTCACCGGCATATCCGAAGCCAGAGCTCTTGAGAGCTTCTGGGAATGTCAATGGGAAGGTCTGAGAGTGATATACGAGATGACGGAGGAATGGAGTCGGGCGAAAGTCGCTGATTCCGATGTCCTCAAGGAATTCTGCAGAGATACGATGCAATTCTCGGAACGATTTTTCGACCAGTACAGCGTCTTCGCTACCGCCATTGATTCCGCGGATCCGGTCAAGCAGGAAGGGGGCACTACCGGGGCCCACGAACCCCAAGCCGGAAAGGGCCTCCTGGAGCATCCGGCCCGCATCATGGAAGCAATGAGTAAATGGCTGAGGTTACGCGATATTTTCCTGGTGGAGATTTCCGTGAAGCTCACCCACAAGGTCTTGGATCGACTGACTGGGTCGTCCATGACCCTTGCTGAAGGACCCTGTAATTTTCTGGAGCAGGTCATCAACAATGGACCCCAAGGGAGGACGCACTTGAAACCGCAGGAGAAAGCCGAGCTCGCAAGAGCGTTGGAGTCAAACCTCGGTCGTACTGTTGCGCTAGCAGACACTGATGATGAACCGTCTGGACCTGCGTCGGACCGCTGCCGGGAGCAGTCCCTGACCCTCAAGAAGAGAACCAAGGCCGGGATCATTGACTTGGATGCTTGGCGATCCAAAGCCAAGTCGTCTCCGCCCGTCGTCGAGGTTCCTGACGACGAGTTCGGCCCTCCCGGTATCCCGGACCAGGGCCCTTCGTCGATCGGTCGCTCCGCAGAGTTGACGAGGGGCATGCAATCGTCGACCGTTCTGGGTAAGAAAACACTGGAAACTCGAGATCGCAATCCATCCGCTGTCCCGGTGCGGGAGAAGAAAGCCCTCAAGGGGGCCAAAGGAGCTGGTCCATCTGATGCGGACCGCGCTCTCTTCCGCGAAAAGCGTGAAAAAGAACGGGAAGCAAAGAAGAAGCGAGATGCAGAGACACTTGCGATGGTTAAGAGGAAGGCTGCGATCGGCGTATCTGGACAAACGCTCGGGGAAGGCTCGGGCTTGGGCAGCCTCGGCGTCAAAGGCAAGGATCACGCCCCCAAGGCATCGAGCATGATGCTGTCCTCGGGCTCAGAATCCGAATCGGACAACGATCTCGATCAGGAGCTCTTCGGCGCGAAACCATTGAGATTCCCTGATGCGGTCCGAGAATATCAAGCTGCCAGAGCTACGCAAGCCAAATACAAGGGTCCGACCAAGAAGACAAGACAGGTCAGGTCCGCCAAGGATATGCGTGCACGTTTGGCGCCGGACCTTACGGCTCTGCACAGGACGATCCTTGGTTGGGAGTTTTTCCACGACGGCGACTTCCCCCCAGGCTCCGAGAGGCAGGACTACAGCTTAGTGACAAACAGCTTCCGAACCTCCACGGATTATCAAAATACCTTTGAGCCCCTCCTCGTCCTCGAGGCTTGGCAAGGGTTCTTGAAATCGAAAGAGGAGGGCAACTTCAAGACCTTCGAGATCAAGATAGCAAACCGCATGACCGTGGACTCCTTCCTGGAAGTGAGCACGACGATATCGATGGCTGAAGGGAAGGAGCTTGGGATCAGTGAGGCTGACGTAGTTTTGATCTCCAAAGATCAGTCACCTTCCACTGAAGCCCAGCAGCCGCATTGTCTTGCCCGCGTGCTCAAGATCGGTCGGAAGAAGTCCACAATGGAGATAACGTACAGAGCGAACGTGGGCAACGGATTGGTCGCCTCGATGATACCGAATTCCACATTGTACGGTGTCAAAGTTTCGTCCATCACACCGTTGGAGAGGGAATATGGTGCTTTGCTGGGTCTCAAGTTTTTCGATCTCTGTGACGAGATCATCAGGGCGAGACCATCGCCATTGCTCGACTACTCGGCAAAGCAACTGGAACCCCTGGTAGCGAATTACAGCATTAACACTGCCCAGGCCAAAGCGGTCAGATCTGCTGTTGACAATGATGCCTTCACTCTCATCCAAGGGTACGTTCATGTCCGATACGTTGCCCCCCTAGCAGCTGCTAAAACTGCCATATAGTCCCCCTGGCTCAGGCAAGACGAAAACGATAGTGGCCATCGTAGGTGCTCTGTTGACGGGTCATTTCGGTGACAAAGGTGTCCCCATTGCCCGTCCGCGCGATCACCACGGAAGGGCCCCGCGCAGCGGTAACGAAGCGGCCGCGAAGAAGCTACTTGTGTGCGCTCCCAGCAATGCAGCAGTCGATGAGCTCGTCATAAGGTTCAAGCAAGGTATCAAGACAGCCGACGGGAACCCCCAGACGATTTCAGTCATCCGTCTTGGCCGCAGCGATGCCATCAATGTGAACGTTCTCGACGTGACGTTGGAAGAGCTCGTCAACGCCAAACTCAAGGTGGCCAATGGCAATCAGAATGGCACCGGGGATGAAATCCGCAAGATCATGACGGAACACAAATCCACAAGTGACCAACTCCACACTCTTCGGACCGTGGTCGACGGACTGAAAGCCAGCGGAAAGCCTGTATCGGCGGAGCAGGATCGCGAATTTGAGGTGTTGAAGAGGAAGAAACAGCAACTCAGTAACCAGATCGATGTGGCCCGAGACAGTGGTGACATGGCCGCCAGAGATGCAGAGATGAGCAGGCGGCGTGTCCAACAGGAAATCCTTGACGGTGCTCACGTGATGTGTGCTACGCTGAGTGGCAGCGGCCACGAGATGTTCCAGAATTTAAACATCGAATTTGAGACCGTCATCATTGATGAAGCCGCCCAATCAATCGAGCTCAGTGCGCTGATACCGCTCAAATACGGATGCTCCAAGTGCATTTTGGTTGGCGATCCCAAACAATTGCCGCCGACAGTGCTCTCAAGAGAAGCTGCACGGTTCCAATACGAGCAGAGTCTGTTCGTCCGCATGCAAGCCAACAGTCCCGACGATGTCCACCTTCTGAATACCCAGTACCGGATGCATCCGGAGATCAGTCTTTTCCCTAGCAACGCCTTCTACGATGCTAAACTTCTGGATGGACCAGGCATAGCCAGGCTGAGGACAAGACCCTGGCATCAGAGCAAGGTCCTTGGGCCATACCGCTTCTTTGACGTGCAAGGTACTCAGCAAAGCGCCCCTCGTGGTCACTCGTTAATCAACATCGCGGAAGTCGAAGTGGCTCTCAAGCTATTCGAGCGTCTGACCACGGACTGCAAGGGCTACGATTTCAAAGGAAAGGTTGGGATCATCACTCCTTACAAAAGCCAACTCCGGGAACTTCGCTCGCGATTCGCCCAAAAGTACGGTGATTCCGTGCTGGCCCTTGTAGAATTCAATACTACGGATGCGTTTCAAGGACGCGAGAGCGAGGTAATCATCTTCTCCTGTGTTCGGGCATCTTTTAGCGGAGGCATCGGGTTTCTATCGGATATTCGGCGAATGAACGTCGGCATTACACGCGCCAAATCGTCACTCTGGGTTTTGGGCAATTCCCAGTCGCTCATGCGAGGCGAATTCTGGGGTCGGTTGATCCAAGATGCAAAGGCTCGAGACCGCTATACAGGTGGTGACCTGGTAGGTCTCTTGAAGAGACCGTTGGTGCACCTGGACTCCACCGTTCCCGCCACAGAGAAAGATTCCTCAGCGACCAACGCTACCCCCTCAGGTGTCGATCACGATATCGAGATGATCGACGCACCTGCCCCAAGCGCTTTCGCCCTTCCGAAACGCCGCAGCTCAGCCGTCACAGGATCATCAATCGTTGGCACCTCTGCCACTACAAGCCGCCGTAACTCAGTCGTTACGGAGTCACCAGTCGACGGTAGAACGCTCGATGATGTCGCGATGACGCTTTCGAGTCCCGCCGGTGGAGCGAACGGCCTAAATCCGCTGGAAAACTGCCAGAGGTGTGGCAGCTTTGCACATTTCACTCATCGTTGCGATAACCCCCACGCCAAGAACATGCGCTCAACCACATGCTATCGCTGCGGTGGCGCCGACCATGTGAAAGCATCCTGCACAAGGGACCGCTGTCTGATTTGCAGTGCATTTGATCATACCCAGGAGACTTGCAGCAGCACAGCGCCTCTGTCGAAGAAAGAGAAGGAACGACTTGCGAAGATCGAGACGGACCACAAAACCCTTCTGCAACGCTTGCCAGAAATCCAACGGAGGAGGCAAATGGGGTTGCATGGCATGCAAGTACCCGTCATACGGACCACGGCTGAGCCACCGGCCGCACTAGGGCGGTTCCAGCACGTTGGTGAGAAGAGGAAAAGAGAACGCTCCCCGCCTTTGGAAGCTCGCAATAGACCCGAGTCAACTGGTGGACCGTACAGACCAAGTGATCCAGACGCACCTCCACGAGGGTTGAACGGAAACTCACCGCTATCCGGATCACCCCATGGAAGACATAGCGCGAATCAAGCTGGCACGTCATCCCCCACCGCTTTGCCTCCAAGGCCATTCGCGGCACCGATGACAACCCCAAATCTTCCTTCAGGGCCAGCGAACAATACGCCAGGCTCAACTGCGAGGAACAGGATTTCGGCCACGGCAGGACCACGGCAAATTGACAGCACCAGCGACCGGTCTGGGAACCTCAATGTAGCAGCAGGGGAAGTGCGGGTCTCTGGGGAGTCATTCCGTCCGCAACATGGCCCTGTTCAAGTAATCACCGCGGAAGAGGGACCAAAAGGAGCTCCAAGACCTAGGCCACCTCCCCCTCAACAAAATATAGTCCGACCACCAAAGAAAAAGAGAGACGCGGATCCTTTTATCAGACCTAAAAAGAGACCATGACTGCTTGGTTTCTCGATTGGAAGAGACGTCTTCTTGGTTGCTCACCTTCTCGTTCCAGTGGTGCATGCACGGCGATATGTAGATACGTGCGTTGCAAAGCGTTGATTTGGTGGTTGGGCAGATACCCTACTGCAATGCGAGCGGGCGTTCTTGGGTGCAGGAGACTTTCCGCGGCTTGTAGGCAAGTCTCTAGATGTATAGGTCTCGCTCGTGCCTTGCCTAAATCGTTACCTCGCCCCTTGCATGAACGCTGTCCTAAGCGAGCTATCGGACCAATCTAACAGATCACTCAACAAGCATCCAGTCTCCAGACATCACTTGAGCGTTTGACAATTCGTCACAAGTTCAATAGCCGTATTATGATGGACTCTAATGTGCACATTGACCCAGCGACTTTCCGATTTCCAGGTCCGACAAAAAGCAGCATTGACAAAGGCTCGCCGCCGCTCCCGCATCAAAAACGCCTTTTGGGGCAACTCCAGCCACGAAGCGCAGGCTTCAGTTACGGTTGGGAGGTCGATCAAAGCAATTTGTTGGGCGAGGATTTGGATGCGAGGAGATTCAACAGACAGATATGCAAGGAGCTCGTCAGGGGTCCTCCAGACGCGACTCAAAAGGCCCAGCCCCCGCCGGAGCATCGCAAACGTTCCATCAAGACAGTATTCACTTCACGCTCTAGACGCAAGTCTTCGAAAGAGAGCAAGAAGATGCCAGTTGCGACACAGACGACTTCAGATGGTCGCAAATATGGACAGATTCTTTCGGCGCAGATATACCATCCCAGTGGCAACGCATCAACTTACCAGGTCAACAGAATCAGAGGTCCTCTGGCTCCTCCTAACAGTGAAGCCCAACAGAAGCATACCACAGCTTCTTGTGACCTTGTTGGGAATGCCACCTCAGGTATTCCTCCAGTCAATGGAACCAAGCAGCCGGTGAGTGAGCGCTCAGCTCACAGCAGCCTTAGAAGTGGAGAGGCTGAACATCGATTGCAACCTGACCAGACCGCTGCAATTGCCAACCCCAGGTTCGGCAATCTCGGAAACAGACTTCTCGCGGACAGGCTGGTGGAGGGAAATACAGCAGCTGGAAGGAACGACGAAACCCCGGGATGTTTACCCATCAAAAGCACCAGCGATGACTCCCTTGGTCTGTTGAAGGACATTTTTCAAATACTGTCCGGAAGTGAGACGACTACTTCGACCGCAGGTGCTTCCCAAGTCCCAGGAGCAGAAGCCGGGTATCAGCCAAGAGTTCGTGACTTCGCCGCTAACAGCTCCGCACCACTTTCCCATGCCCGCGCGGCCATACGACGTAGATCATGCAGTCCGGCTACGAGAACAGGCCAACTGACAGAAGCCCCAGTCACGCCAGACAGGCCTTCGGATGCCGGTGCTGGGGGAGGCCAACCAGCAAGTCAACATGGTCGGAGTCCCAATAGCACCATCCTTCGCCCAATGGCTTCGAAGCGCCCTGCCAGAAACCCCCTAGAGCCGGCATTGCCGATAACCCAAGAGCAGGTTCCTGGGACCCAGACATCGCCGGTGATCTACTACCATTCCAAGGCGTCTTCCGTTGTGTCTGCCGAATCCACCCCAGAAGATATCCTGTCAGATGCGTCATCCGGCGTCGTGTCCAATGCCCAAAGCGCAGTCTTCGTCAAATTGCCACCTCAGCCCGGACCTGCACCTCTCAAGCCGTTGCCGTCTTTGCCCGAAGGAATCGACAGCTTCGTCCCAGCGACACCGAGAGCCAGTCAATCGAGCCGCAGGTTAGCAAGCCTGGAGAGCTCGCCCTCAAAGGTACCACCGCAAAAGTCACCTGCCAGGTCCCAATATAAGTTGTATCCTTCCGCGGCCAGCACTCCACCCAAAAAACCAGGTTCGCCGATGCGAATGAATGCGTCGAGTGAACCAGAGCAACTTATGACTCGGGCATCACCGTCCCTTCCTTCGAAGAGAAGCGACTCCTCATTGCCGAGCTCTGACTGCTTGCCCACGAGCATGAGCGTTGGCACACTAGACGAGCTGGACCAGTGGAACAAAGAAAGAACAGACAATACCAGACAGAGGAAAATTCGAGACTTGGCTCGCCACAAGGCAACGATTGCAGAGGTCGGACCCGTCACCCGAAACGCTGCGGATGGCGAGATGTACAATGAAGGTGTCGCAGCGCTGCCAATGTTGATGGATTCGTACAACGCTGCATTCTCCCCATCCAATCACGGACCACAAGGCTCCCAAGTAAGCAACCTGAGCGCTTCGACAACACTCCGACATCGTGACAATAGCACGCTCTCACAAAAGCTCTCTCCGATCATAGTGGTCGCTGAGCAGAAGCCCACCTTACCAGTGCAGCGAGCACCATCACCAAATGCACACTTCAGTAGGGATAGCATTGACGAGCAGACACGAAGTTTCAAAGGGAATGGATTCTATCCTGTGCCGCCTCACCTAGCGTCTTCGACGCCGCAGAGACCGGACGAGAGCAAAGCACGCCCGGTGTCCTCTCAGTCGCTGCCGGTTCCGCGCCCTGTTGCTGCCCGGGTACCAACACCTCATCTGTCTCCTCTCTTACGAGGACCCTCTTCTCGCTCGTTACGTTGCTCCTCGATACATGAAGTGAGCGGGCTTGAAGCGCGCCTCTCCGCTATGGAACGAAAGAACACCATGCTCGAGAGAGCATTTCTGGCCGTTCTTGATACGTCCGCGACTTTCGGCGGTAGTCCAGGACGGAATGGGATGGAAGGTGCCTGTGGAGATACCTCCAGTGGTTGCTCTGGTAGAGATGGTGATCGCTTTGCTAGGGCGAGCGGGACGGAGAGCCTATATGTAGCGCTGAAGAATCTTATGGCAATGCATAACGGTAGTGCAGGTGCCAGGTCGAGTACTTCCAGTGGGCCATAGGGCCTGGTACGGCTTGGACATGTGGAGCGTAGCTCGGATCAAGCAGATTGCACTTTGCCGGAGAAGAGGCATGTCCTGATAGAACCGGGGGTTGCGAATGAATCACAGCTACGTTCATTACCCTGCCACCATGTCTTGTGCTTGGAGTACAACTGTACTGCTCTGTCATTGGTCCCATCAGGGCGGTATCTCCTTTCCCTTCTAATCCCAGCATTTTCTAATGCCAGAATTTCCCCTTTTCCGTCTAGTTTGATGTCCTTTGTAACCTGAAGCAGCCTCTTAGCGGCAAAGTCGAATGTAAACAACCTCTCCTTTGGCATGCTCTCCGCAGCTTTGCCTTAGGTAAATATCCACTCTTGACAGCAGCCTTCCTTGCACCATAGCTGTATGTTGCATTCTAGTCATGGATTCGTTCTACCCATGGATATAACGTCTATCTATGGAGATAGGTATATCCTGGTCGCGTTACACCCATCTCGTGGGGATTTTGAGTATTTCTTATCTTTTATTTCACTAATTAAATATAGATCTTAAAATTCTAATATATAAATATTATTATTTAATTAAGAAATAAGAAAGTTATTATTTTCTTAAAATAGATCGGGGTAAAAAGATGCTATGTGTAAGTAATAAGTGAGTGAGAAGATGATATATTTCTATGGAGAGCTCGGAGAATAAGTACCTGCTGCAGCCTTGCGCTAATACTAAAGTATCCTAGTCTCCCCAACTCCTTCTCCAGTAAGGAAGTCGCCTGCGGAAGGCTTTCTTGGCGACTTCCTCAGGCTCGTAACAAAAGATCGTCGTTTTCGAAATACTCGAACGCTATATAAGTACCTTTTATATTAGAGTCTTGTATTTACGCTATATCGCCTAAACGACCAGTACATTTCTCTTAACTCTCTCTTCTATACTCTAAATAACTATATATAGACTTACGCGCTAATTAATTACGTCGAGTTTAAGACGTCTCTATATTATTTTATTACTTACTTTATTACTTTATAAATCGCTTATCGAATTCTTAATACGTAGTCGAGTAGTATAGAAATAGAAAGATTAAGAGAGAATAAGAGAAAATAAGAGAGAGAGAGAGCGAAGAAGAATACTAGAATTTCTAGTCGTTTTAGATATCTATAAAGATAGAAACGCGTATCTTATTATTAATTAATAATAAAGAATAAAATATAAGTCGAGTATATCGCTTCTATAAAAAATAATATAAAAATAATAATAAATTTATTAGATATCTATAAGAATATAAAAAGCGAAGATCGATTCTATTACACGTATCTTTCGATATTACGAGTAGCGATATAAATAATAATATTAATAATTTAATAGCTTTAATTACGAGAAGAAAAAAAGATATATATTTATTTAAAAATAATACGATTATTTAATTTAATATTATAAGAGTTACGGGTCGAAAAGGTGTGGTATATTTGATGGTATGGGACTAGTTTTTCGAATACCATACCGAAAGATATAGGATATCCCATACTCCCATTGGGTTTTTAATAAATATATTACATAATATTTTCTTATATTCTAAAAATACGTAAAAAGCTTAAGTAAACGCTTATATAATTATAAAATTCTATAAATAGATTAAAAAGATATAATTTTTTAAAAAAAGTTGAAAAAAAGTTAAAAACGACTATGTTCAACAGATACCACACCTTTCCGACCCGTAATAAGAGTAATTAAATAAAGAAAAGATAGAAGAAAATAAAATAAACGCGATATAAATAATAAGCTTAAATAATAAAATAATATTCTTTATCTTTATAATAGACTTAAGTTATAGTATTATAATTACGTCTTTAATAGTTAACTCTAAAGAAGTATATTCGAAAGAGCGAGAGGCTAATATATTAATAAATTTATAATTTATATTAATATCTTACTCTTTAATTAAATTAAATTAAATATCGAATTAATATTCAATATAAATAATTTTTAAAATTTATTTAAATCTCGAGAAGATTATACGCTAGCGCTATAATTTCTTAAGTTGAAACTATTCGACGATAATATTAATAATTTCTTTCGCGATATTTATTTATAATAATTTTAAGACGATTATAGCTTTAATAGCGCGAAATTATTAAGATATAAGATATAGAATATATATAACAATAGTATTAACGACGATTAAATTCGTTAGTTTTTTTAAATTTATAACTTCGAACTTAAATTAAAATCGAAGATATATTATATTATTTACTTTAATATTATAAGTATTATTAAAGCTTTTCTAATATATAACTCTTTTAATATTAACTTATATTATTAATTTATACGCTAAAGAAACTTAATAAAGCGAGAGTCTATAGCGAGATATATATCGCGAATTGATAATAAGAAATATAGAACAAGCTATTTAATAACTCTATCTTTATTTCTAGTATATTAGTATTAAATAAATTTTATCTCTTACGAATATATAAGAATTAATATATTTAATTAATTTATATTACGATTAGAAATCTTTAATAAGATATATAACGCGTGTATAATAGATCTAATATAGCGATTCTAAGAATAATATTAATTATTACGAAAAAAGAAGTTAAGATCTAGATTTATTACTACGTCTTAAATTTTATAATTAAATATATTAGATCGATAAAGACGAAGAATAAAATGTATAAGCTTCTCGATACTCGCTTTTAAGTTATTTCTAGATATATTAATCTTAGATATATTATATCTCTAAGTAAAAAGATTTAATTAATTAAAAAAAGACGATCGAACTCTATAGAGAATAATAATAATTATCTTTATATCGATACTAATTAAGTTAAATTCAAATACGCTATATATAGATTAAATTATTCTTAATCTTATTATATTAACGAGATATTATTTTTATAATAATAATACTATTCGATATCTACTCGCGATTCTAGCTCGAATTAATTTATTAAAAGAAGTTTTTCTAATATATAGATCTCTAAATAAAATAATAAATAGAGATTACTTTAATTTCTTAAAGTTTTATAATATTAATTACTTACTCGAAATAATATAATTATTTAATTTATTTAATAAGTTAATTACTTAAATAAGAGAAAAGATATATATTAAATTCTATAAAAATTATTACGCTTAAACGAATAAATATAATAAATAGATTAAATAGATTATACGTTACGATATTATCTACGTAAAGATAATTATAATACGTAATCTTATTAGATATTAAAATATAAAAATCTTATTATTTATAATTTAGAGAGTATAAAAGAAAGAGAAGAAAACTAAGATAAGAACTTCTTTAAATCTTTATATCTTAGAATAATAGATAAACGATAAAAGCGTAATATTATAAAGTAGATTTATTATTATAATAATCGCTATTAACGAATAGTAAAGACTATAATTAAATAACTAGAGTTAAATACTTTTCTAAAAGCTTTAATTATTTTTATTCGAATAAATTAAATAAAATTAAGATAATATTATCTATTTAAGAAAAATAATAATATCGATATACGTGAGACGAACTATAGATAAATACGATAATATTCGATTTATATTTATTTTAATACTAGATATTAAAAGATTCTTAAAGAGAATTCTTTATATATAGCTCGTCTATTTAAAGATATCGTAATCTATAGACTAATTAATTAATTATTTCGAAATACGTAATATAGAAATTACGTCTAGATTTATAAATATAATTAATAGATTTTCGATATTAATAAGATTTATTTAAGAAAGCTAATTTAAAAAAGTATTAATTATAATAAAAATAATAAATCTTAATTATAGAGATTTCAAATAAAAATTAACTCGTCTATAGAATATTTTTATAAAGATATTTAATTATCGATATAATAAATAGATTTAAGAATATTATAATATAATAAAAATTAAAAAAATTTAATTATTAATAGCATGAAATTTAAAAACTCTTGAAAAATAATAATTCTATAGTCTTGTAAGTATCGAGAGAAGTATATATATTATATCGACGTTAATAAAAAATAATTTTTTTATAACGAATAGCTTTATTAATTCTAATTAATATAATAATATTTATAATTTAAACTTTATAAATAAGAGTTATAAAATAGTAAAAAAGATTAATATACGCTATATTATAGAATAATAAATAAGCTAAGAAGCTTAATCTTAATATATTAGAAATAAGACTAAATAAGTAGCAATTAAAATCTATTCGAGTTACTCTTCTCGACTCGAATATTCTTCTCGACTTAATTACTCTTCTTAACTTAATTACTTTTTTTAATTTAAATACTTTTCTCGACTTAAATATTCTTTTTAACTCGATTATTCTTCTTAATTTAAATATTCTTTTTAACTTAAATACTTTTTTTAATTTAAATATTCTTTTTAACTTAAATATTCTTTTTAACTTAAATATTCTTTTTAACTTAAATATTCTTTTTAACTTAAATATTCTTTTTAACTTAAATA
>MU853204.1:58105-71930 GCA_033085395.1 Xanthoparmelia taractica
AAATATTCTTTTTAACTTAAATATTCTTTTTAACTTAAATATTCTTTTTAACTTAAATATTCTTTTTAACTTAAATACTCTTTTTAACTCGATTACTCTTTTTAACTTAAATACTCTTCTCGACTTAAATACTCTTTTTAACTCGAATACTCTTTTCGACTTAAATATTCTTCTTAATTTAAATATTTTTCTTAACTCGAATATTCTTATTAACTTAAATAGCTTTTTAGTAGATTTTTAAATCGAAGATTAAAATTAATAAAAATATAATTAAGTTTATATCTTAATTATTAATAAGATACTAGAGTAACTAATAAGCTTTTTACTATTAATATTTATTATATAATAAAGCGTTAATCGTAAAGTAACGTGTATAAATATAAATTATAGATCTAACTAATACAATTAAGATCTTATAGACTATATAATAGTACGTTACTTATAATATAATTAAAGTAATATTTATATTAATTATATATATAACTTTTTTATTATTATCTCTTTATTTATATTTTTATAAATTCGCTATCTTTAAACTTAATCTTCTTATAAAAATATTTAACGTTTTAATATAAAACTTAAACTTTTTTATCTAGATCGCTCTTTACGTTTATCTTTTTCTATATATTATATATATTATTCTTTAAGTTTCTCGTTAAGCTTTTTAAATATTCTATTATAACTTATTTATTCGCTAATTTTAAAAGAATATATATTTTATATATAAATAATTAATAATAGCTTAAATTTATATTTATCTATATACTAGAAATAGATAATTATTATAACTTCAAAATAATATAAACGCGCTAAGCTATAATAAAGACGAATACGAGAATTAATACTCGTTTATTAAACGATATAAACTCTATAAATTCTCTATATTAACTATCTTCGTTAAGAAATAAGTTTAAGAAAATATTATTTATCGCGATATACGATTATCTTAATATTAATCTTAAGAATTATAATTCTATATATTTATATACTATACTTATTTTATTTAAAATAATATAATTAATTCTTAGATTAAATATCTTTTAATTTATTAATTTAAGAATATTATATCTTTATTATAATAATTACGTTAGCTTTATTTATAATATAATAAGATCTTAAATTTATTTTAATAATATCTTCTTCGATATTTAATTATTTATATCTTTATATAAAATAATAATAAATAATATCTAAGATTTCGCTTTCTTTATCTTAAATTTTTTTTTTTACTTAGCTTCGTTATAAGATTTTAATTTTTAATCTTATATAATAAAATAATATTATAAATTATAAGAATATTATATTAATAGTATAAAGTAGTTACTATTTTAACGAAAATTATATTAATAGTATATAATAATTACTAGATCGACGAATATCGCGTAAGTAATAAATAATAGTTACTAATTAGACGAAATTTATACGAATATCTAATAGAGTTATTAATTCGATAAAATTCTTAGTTTTAGCTCTAGTCGCGCGATTAGTAATTTTAAATCCAGTAGAAATATTTTAAATTTATAGATACTATTCTAATATCGAATAGAATAATATTTATTTACGTAATATACTATTATAAGATCTCTTAATTAGAATTTCATTAAGTCTTAATCGAGACGTCTCGTACACGCTAGAAACTCGCTTAGAAAAAGAAATAACAAGAGATTTAGAAAAAGATTTTTTTCTTTTTTCTTTAATAATAGCTTATATATATAATTAACTATATTACTATTCTTATATAATCTTATATTGTTATAAATTCTATTACATGTACTAAGTCTATTCGAGTAATAAACTAGTTCGAATAGATACGCGCTAGTTCGAATAGAATATACACTAACTCGAATAGACTTAAGTTACTATTTAATTCGTATAAAATCTATAAAAAGTTCTATATTCTTTTAATAGTATAGAAGTTAACTCTCTCGATTCTATTTTAAATATTAAATCTATACTATCTCGATAGATATATATACTAGTATATTCTATAACTTTTCGACTACTAAAGTAATATAAGAAGAAAGTAGCTAGAATTCGAGAATCGAGCTACTATATTTATTTCTATAATATCTTCGTAACTAACTATATTAAAAGAAAAAAATCGTCTTAAAAAGTATATTAATTTTAAGTTAAAAGAAGATATTTATAAGCTAAATATCTCGATATTAATAGAAGAAATATTTAGAAACGTACTTAATATCGTAGTAAATATTATATTTTATAGTACTTATATTATATCTACCTACCTTATCGTCGTATCTAAATAACTTAACGAGTTTTATTAATCGAGATTTTATTTCCCCTTTATTCGATAGCGTTTATATAGTTTATTAAAGAGAGCTATTATTTATAACTATTATATTTACGAGATAAGATATTAATATATTTATTATTATAAAATAAATATTACTAATATTCTTACTATTTAATATTCTAACTATATTTAAAATATATACTTTCGAGACTATTAATATAATCTTACTACTATTAGCTTTTTAATAGTTTATTACTAACTTTAATATATTATTATTAACGAACTTCGTTTAAAACTCGCTAACTTTACTATATTTAAAGAATATTTCACGTAAAGAATTTTCGTTAATAAGCGATATTTTTCTATATACTTCTATATATATATATCTTAATAAGCGAGATTACTTATTTTTCTTTTATTTAAGTAAATACTATTATATATTAAATAAGATATACTTAATAAGCTAGTTAAGAAATCAACTAAGATAAGTACTTAGCTAGTTAACTTAGCTAGATTTTTAAACTTAGAAATAATTAAGAATTATATACTTACTAACTATATTTACTTCTTACTATTATATTAATAATTAAAATATAATAATTAACGATACTTAATAGAAGTAAGCTAGATAGTACGAAGTAAAAAGATTATATAGACTCTTATAATATAAAAAGAATTAAGAAAACGATAAAGAGATATAAAAGAAAGATAAAGAGAAAAGTAATAAAATAGCGAGAAATATAGATCTTTATATCTAAGAGAAAGCGACGAATAGAATAATATTAAGCGTCTTACTCGAAGAGACGACACTAAACCTAATGGGATCGCGCTTAGTCTAGAAGTAGAAAAGAATAGATATTTTACTAGTACGTAGATTATTAAAAAATAATCTTTTTCTTAGAAATAATTTTCGAAAGTAATAGTTCTAAGAGTTTATTATTCAAGAAGCTATTTTTTTTTCTTATTTAATAAGATAAATATTAAAGTATAATATTCTTTTATTATAATTTTCTCTTTTATATTACTTAAATAATAGAATAACTTTAATTTTTTCTAATACTTATAAAATAAGTATAACGCGATTATTAATATATTTTTATCTCTATAACTATACGTTATATTTATAAATAAAGTAAAAGTTATTTATAATATATTAGTAATATATAAATATATAAACTTAGTTATAAATAAAGAATAATTTACTATCTTTTATATTAATCTATTAACTAACTTTTAAATTATCTATATTTAATTACTACCGCGAACGCTTTAGCAAGGGACGAGGTGGTTATAAATCAAGCTACTGACTGGCCAATGAATGCCTATGACCAGCAAAACGATATGCGTTGACGAAAGCAATGAAATTCCGAGCTGTCAAGAATGAGTTGCATAAGGCCTATCAGTACAATGAACACATATATGCCGTACAACGCTCCCATCGCTATGCAGGACAGATGAACCCGATTGGCTTCACACGGACAACTTCCATGGCTGGTGGCACATTGTTTCACTTCTCTTTCCCAGGCTTCTCCTCGGTTACCGTCGGCAACATGTCCACAGCTTCTAAATGTTCTCTTACTCCTGCGCTGTCTTCTCCACTTTCAACCCTTGTCTGCTCCAGCCTCCTTTGTCGTTCCATCCTCGACTCTCCTCGTAAGGCCGGTAGAGGGTTACGGATGCCTATCCAGCCTCGACGGCTTGCGTTCCCTTGCTCGCCCCACATACTGACCCTTTGAACCCGTCGAAGCTTGTAATAGCCATATCTGCACACTGCCGCTGCAACCATGAACGAAAAGGCTGTCACTCCCAGAAAACCAAGATCTGATTCCTCCATGAAGTTTTTCAGATTCATACCGTAGAGACCGGCAATGAAGGCCCCGGACCCGATGCCCAATGTGCCAATGCTAATTTTAAGATCCAGCAGCATGAGGGAATTGCGATTGGCATCAAGAATAGCCTTCACGCTGTTCACGTTATTATTGGATCATCTTAGCAGCAAAGCTTGAGACACTTACACTTCCTCCGTGTTTCGAATGTTGCTGACTTGATTCCCCGCGATCTGGACAATTTCATCACAGACTTTGTGGTACGATTCTAGCAGCATCTCAACCTCCGTATGGTCGTCTTCTTCCCTGACTTTTCCTTGCGCCCTTTCAGTCAAGTACATAGTAACAAGGTCATCGTCCGCCTCTAGTAGATCATCTATTGCATCTCTCACGAGCCTAGCCTTTTGCTCAAATGTGCCCAGTCTTTTCGAATAAATGAGCAAATGGCGTAGTTTGTCACGGTCTATGTCCTCTTCAAGCTCCTTCAAAACCTTGTGAACCGGCTCGGACACAACCTCGAATTCTCCTTCTAGGCCACTTGTTACGCTGATAAGCACCGCTTCCAAAGCTCGGAACTCGTACGGTAAGCCTCCAGCTTGCCGTGATGCTTCGTGCTGACTCAGTTTCCCTTGCAGATCGTGTATAAATTGAGATTGAGTATATGAGTCCGTGGTACCGTATGCGTCAAGTATGAGTACACGATTATGCTTGATAAGAACGCGTAGGTGGAGAAGGTTGATCAAGATGGCGGAGGGGCGCACTAGGATATGAGGCAACAGAGAAGAGTCAATTTTCCTAAGGTCACGAGGGAGAAGACCATACTGCACTTCTGTCAGTGTCGACCTCGTCTTCCAGACCACAGATGGATTCGATATACTTTGGCAATTAGCTCGGACTTTTTGAATTCTCCATCCATGAATGTGACGTTCCCGTTCTCATCGAACTCTGTGCACCGCAATTTCAATTCGTTGGCCCCTTTGACGGTTTTCCTACGCGCAAGACTCGTATTGCCAGCATCATCCAAGAAACTGGGCAGCGCGGGCGAGTCACCCGCGTTCAAGGCTTGTTTTTCTTTGCGCCATTTGTCCTTCCATGGCCTTTTCCACAGCGGTCGAGTATCCGTAGACGCATATCTCGAGGCATTCGTATTCGCGTTTCCACCAACGAAACCAAAAGGCGCTGGTGGATTTTTGCCTGCAAGGGTGGAAAATCTTGAGGATCCTCGTTGAGAATATGGTCTGAGGAAATCCAGGTTGATAAGGGACGATTCGACGGAAGCTTGACGGCGTGAGCTCATAGCGACATGTCTTTCAACCGAAGGTAGAGCATGCGCCACCGTTCCTAGAGCTCCTTTTGCGCCTCGACATGGCGAAGCTCGGCAAGCCCTTGTACTGGGGGTGAAGAAGCAAGCTTGCTCACACTGGGATCGGAGGAAGTGTAGCACAGACAGAGAAGGTGCAGACACAGTCGGCCTAGGAGTAGGCCTCATCCTCCGAGATACATGGGACAGGTATAGTCGCTCCTTCTCAACAGATCTGGAAAGGGGAAAAATAGCGGATGTAGAAAGGTTAACCGACGATTACCCGACGGTCTAAATTCCAGATATTCCACTTGCACTCCTCGACATAAGTCTCTAGGTTTACTTTTACAGATTGCATTGTGGTACCCAAGCATATCGGATCTAGCTACCGTATCCGCTGGACTCTTGAAATCCAGCAAGAGCAACACAATCGCTAAGCGTCTTTTCAGACAAAGAAAAGGACCCATCATGCTATAGACAAGCATCCCTATCGTCATCGTTACCAGTCGTCTTCATGGTCTTCTTCATCATCTGGGCGCGTAGAGGTCAGAAGCAGTAATAGTGAATATGAAGGAAACATGGTATTTACCACTTGCGCTAACTTTCTTGTTTCTCTTACTCAATGCCGCAGCAAGTGCATCCCCTAGCCCACCTCCTCCCGACGAAACCGGTGGCGCTGATCCGCCTGAAGCGCCACCGGATGCTGCACCTGGGACCGCAGCAGCGCTACGATCGCGCTTGTCCTGATCGCTGACCTTCTTCAAACGCCCTCCACCAACGCCGCCACTGGCTCGAATTGACGCCAGCACATCCTCCTTCCCTCCTGTTGGCTTCGGCAGGGGTGGAGCGCTAACAGAGTCTCGTCCAGGCGGCAAAGGCGGAGGAGGAGGACCTCCGCCCGATGGCAGTGGCGGTGGGGGTGGGGCACCAGATGAGGGCAGTGGTGGAGGAGGAGGTGCACCGGTTGAAGGTAACGGGGGCGGAGGGGGCCCTCCGGAAACAACCGGGGTACTCGGTACCGGTCTCGATGTCGTGGGTAGCGGAGGTGGCGGTGGATTGGCGGATGGATGGTGGTGAGTTGGCAAGGGAGGTGGTGGAGGTGGGCCAGCCGATGGCGGGGATGCCGCCGGACCTTTTGGAGGAAGTTGAGGAGGTGTGGCAGTGCTAGGCGGTATGGCGTGTCCGTGGCCGGCGTCTCGAGGAGTACGGGGGGAGGACTGTAAGGGAGCCCGACTCGGCGGTGGTGGAGGGGCCACCGATACCTTTCTTTCTCCTTGGAAAGGCGGTGGGACGCCGAATTTTGGTCTTGCATCAGCTTCGTCTTCTATAGGAGTCTTTGGTGGTCTAGGTGGTGGAGGCGGACCAGGATTCAGGACATTCGAGGCAGCTCGATTACGCTTAGGAAGGCTGGGAGCTGGCACTTGCGCGAACTTGCCCGCGTCTGCAAGCGGCGGCGGTGCTCTAAATTGGTAAGCCGGGCGTGGAGGTGATGGCGTCCTCTCAGGAGATCTTGATGGTGACCTTTCCCGGTGGGAAGAAGTGGCGGTATGACTTTCATTGCGACTCTTCCGAGACGGCGGTGGAGCAGGAGGTGGCCCTCTTCTCGAAGAAACGTTGTTACCAGTATGGTGTGGACTGATGGACTCAAGTTTCCCGGGTGGCCCGCCTGGGGGCGGAGGGGGAGATACCTTGACTCGCCGATTACCATTCGCAGTACCATCGCTGCCCCCAATCGGAGCTCCGCTCGCTTTTCGTTGTTCTATGTAGTCCTTGATGAAATCAGAATTCTGCTCGATCTGATCTTCGGTGATGCCCATCTCCAGTAGCTCGCCCAATATCCCTCGCCATGATGGATCAACCGTATCCAGTGATGACACATTATCACGAACTGGAATGATCTGTGCGTGACTGAGTTGGACTGGCTCCTGGGGAGGAATGATGGACTGCAGCTGGGGTTGGGATTGGGATTGCGGTTGGGGTATTTGCGGAGCAGAGGATGACCTCTGACCGTGCAGTAGGCTGCCTATGGCGCCAAATCGATGGTGGGATTTCCCGTTTGTTACTCCCCCACTAGCTGGCTGTCGTCCTGGGCCTTGGAACGGCGTTGCCCTGGTGCCCTTGCTCGCACTCTTTTCGCGGTCGTCAATTTTCTTCTTAAACTGTTTGGCCTCTTTCTCGTCCACAAATGAGAACCCTGCCAAACAATCTTCGAGTTCAAAGGAGTGAAAGAATGTCCTATCCTGGTTGTAGTAGAAAGGGTCATATATCTCTTGATCCCATACCACGCCGCGATTGGAACCCTAGCTACTATTGAATACCGTGATCACAGTGAGTAGGGGGGCGGGCACCATACTGATAAATCTACCAGCTTGATCCAAAAGGTGTTCCCTACCAGATCATCTGCCAGCACAGCTGCACCTTGGAGCCCGGTGTAGACCCATTGTTGCTTGTTTGGATAAGCTACGTAAAGCCTAGCCACGGCAGCAGCTTGGATCTTATTGGCTGGCTTAGGTACCACTCTTTTGATAATTTGCTTGTCCGCGTCGGAAAGAGCGGGAGGCATCGTTAGATAAGGTAGATCCTCAACAGACGGTCATCAAGTCGAACGCGTTGGCAAATAAGGGCTTGCTGGACGGCGAAGAAGCTATGCGTAAATTGCTCGGCTTTCGATTTCGATGTTCCACAATTCGTTGAAAGGACGGTCAGCTCTTGATAACAATCAGCGACAATGGCAAATAATCAAATAACAATGAAGTAGCATATGGATAGTTGGGCATAGACCTGACAGCCATTGTTACGTGGATAGCCACAAGAATGCCGTGCCAAGAAGACAGAAATCTACCCCGACCTTATACGTATTCCCTGGGATATGCAACACCCTAGGATATGCAACATTAGGGCTAGGGCTAGCACCACTAAAATGCTTAAATTCTTACTTAAATCGATATTATCTTAGTGTATAATAATCTTTTTTTCTTAATAGTAAGTCTAGATCTCTATAGATAATTAATTTAAAAAATTAGAATTTAATAGATTTATTAGATTTATTTAATAAATTCTAAAATTCTAATCTAATTCTAGCTCTAAGATCGATATTAGGGCTAGGGCTTTATTCGAATATTCTAATAAATTTCTATATTATCTTAATATAATCTAGTTTTTCTTTATTAAGAGTAAGAATAAGATATCTAAAGCATTTAATCTATTAATTAGAATATTTTATCTAGATATATCTAGTAGAAATAATAAGAAAGAGAGGAAATTTGAAACTAGTTCTAGCCCTAATGTTGCATATCCCAGAGTGTTGCATATTTTAGAAAATACGTATATTGCAATCTTAGGGCTAGGGCTAATCACGAAATTCTTATAGTAACTATTTTAAAGACTATTATAGAAATTTTAAAGCGACTAATATATAGAATAAATAATAGATTCTCTAATAATTAAAATAATATCTATAAAGTAATAATAGTATTAAGAGAATATACTTAATGTAAGAAGTTGATTCGCTAGCGCTTAGCAAGCGGCCCTAATCAATATAAGAGACGTATAGTTAGTACGATAGTGATTTCTTTATTAGATACTAAGTTCTAGTAGAACTAATTTCTAAGGAACACGAAAATCCTAGGGCATGCGAAGAGAACATATAATCGCCAAGGCCCTATTAAGATCTTAGATTATAAATCTCATTATAATCCCGCAATAAGTCTTAGATCTATAAGTAGTCGACGCTAATACGCATATAGCGCTAGACCTAATAATTATCTTCTTTCTTAGACTCTAATCTCTAGATACTATCTAATATAATATTTTTATTACGTAATATAAAAAATCTTTAAATCTCGTGAAAAGTAAGAAAAAGTATTCGCAAATAATATCGCTTTTATAATATTAACTTTAATTATTAATAGCAAAAGATACGCGTTATAGACGCGCGTTAGTGCTATTATACATATAACGTTTATTAATTATAATTATCTCGATTCTACTATATTAACTCTAATATATAATATAGACTCTCTTTATAATATAATAATCTTAATAGTACTCTTCAAGTATTAATAGACGACTCGATATATTATAATTAATTCTATCGTTTATTATAAATTAATAGTAATATAGTCGCTACGTATACGTAAAAGACTTATTAAAAAACCTTAATCTCTTTAAATAAAGAAAAAAGAGTTCTTTTAATACGCTATTATTTTTATAATATAAAATTAATATATTTATAGTAAATAATATATATTATTAGTAGCTTATTAAAGAATTTCTTTAGCTCTTTTTATAGGCGCGTAGAAGAAGTTCTTCTACACGCGATATCGTTTCTATAGCGTATATTATTAACTACTTTAAAACATATATATTATACGTTATTTATTCTAATCTTTAGCGGGCTATTATTAAATAACTAATAGTTACGCTTCTACGTCTCTCTATAAAGCTATTCTAGCTTTTATAGTAGAAGAGCGTAAGATTAATTTATTAATTTATTATTTTATTAATAGCGATATTAATAATACGGCGATTCGATTAATTAAAATTATTAGAAAAACTTTATTAATAATATATTAATAACGATATCGTGAGTGATAATTACTAGCGTCTTTTAGTGTTAATAAATTTATCTTCGCTTTTCTAAAACTTTTCTCTTCTTTATAATATCTAATATATTCTTTATAAATCCTTGCTTTAACGCTATAATATCGCCCTTAAATATATTAATATTAACGTATTACTAATTAATACTTATTATTATAACTTCTTCTAACTCTCTTTATTGTAAGTATTATTAAACTTTTTTTATCGTTACGCTAATATTAATATATATTAACACTTAAGATAACTTATATAATAATAATAATAATAAAAGTAAGTTTCTTAACGCTTTATTATCGTATACTAATATAAGATAATATCTACTCTCTCTTATTATCGATATTTTATTCGCTTTAGCGACGATTATATTAGAGATAAATTCTTATTTTATACTTATTATAAGAGCGCTAAGAAGAGAATTTAAGACTATATAAAGATTTCGTCTTTTTTTTATAGAAAGATTCGAAAGATTCTTTGTCGCGTTCGTCGAGTTCTTGAAATTATAGCGTCGATAAAGCGTAATCGAACGTATATTAATCGTAAGATCACTTAGTTTCGTAAGAAATAGAGTCTAATTATAATTATTAATAATTAAGCGATTATTATTATTATAACTTTTTAGCGCGATCTTTAAATCGCGAGAAAAAAACTCGATACGCTATATAAGCGCGTTAAAGAGCTTAAGAATCGCAATAAGCTTCTTTAAGAAAAGATAGATAATATAAACGCCTATAAGACGAAGTTAAGAGAAGTCGTCTCTAATAAGAATAATATCGAATAAATAAGCTTTTTAAATAAAGATCTTCTTAAGAATTCTTTTTTCTTAAATAAGAATCTCGAATAAAATACTTTAATTAATTAATCTCTATCGCTACGATAGAGACTATTTATTTCTTTTTATTATTTTAATATATAGCGAGCTAAGTAAACTTAATCGTATCTTCTTATAATACGCATTAAGCGTTTCTTTAATAAATTATATCTATAGTAATATATATTTTAATCTAATACGATATATTTTTAATATAGTATTACTTAATTAGATAGCTAAATAATAAATTTTAATTATAAATTCTTTATTTAACTAAATAATTATGCTAGTAAGCGTAAGAAGTACGTCTATAATTACCTTATACACTAAAATAGTTATTATATTTACTTTTGTTTTCGACGCCTTCGCTTACTTAATAACGATTATTAATCTAATTAAGTAGCTTTTTTATTTAATATTTAATACTTTCGCTTATTAATCTTCTACGTATTATAGATCTAAATTAGCTTATTAGTACACTTAAGTTCTTCGTCTAATAGTTATTAATTATACTCTTTACTTTAATTAATTCACTTAATCTTATATTAAACGTCTTTCCTCTTCTTAATTTTATTAATAATCTCTTCTATCTCTTATATCTTATTATTATTAATAAATTCGAGAACTTATATAAAGAATTTCGCTACTTTATCGCAATCGCGTAAATAATATAATTTAAGTAATAATATATGAAAGATATTATAAATTTTATACGTAGAAGATAATAATAAGTAATATACTTACGATTTTATTTTATTCACGATTCGAAAGAATCTTATATATTTATAAATTAATTTCTTATTTAAGCGTCTTTATTTTAAATTCTTAATTACTAGTATTATTAAATCACTTACTTTATAGCTTTAAGGTTAATGCGATTTATTATATTATTTAACTTAAGCTACAATAGCGCTACGTAATCGCTCTACTATCTTATCTCTTAGCGTCTATAATCTTTTTATCTTTTCGTTTATAGCGAATATTCTCTTCTCGACGAAGTCGTCCTCGATTTCTTAGCGTATTTTCGAATAATATTTATATATTAAGAAGAACGATATCGTTTCGATAAAGGTATATTAATTATTTATATATATAAACTCTATTATAGATAGCAATTTAGCTTAATTAATTTACTTCTTATTAGTAAACACGCGTAAGTAATATTTTAGTATCTAGTTATAACGCTCGATTTAACTATTAATTTAAGAATAAAAGACGATACTTAGACGACGCTTTATTTTTAAATAATAATAGATCGCTAATTAAAACTCGCTAATAAATATTAAGTCTTTATCGCTAATAATATTATTAAATATTTCGTAGCGATAAATAATTTTAGTATAAAATACTTTCGCTAACTTAGCGACGTTGATTTTAATTATTATCGATAAATATTTAATTATTTTCGTAAATCGATTTACTATAATTAAAATAGCGTTATAGATAACGCTCTTAAGCTTACTTAAGAATAAGCTCGTGATAAAATCTATAGAAATTTTCTTTTATAATTTAATAATAATAAGAAGCGAGATTAACTTATTATAAGATCGATAGCGCGACGCCTTAATACGTTAATATATATCGTAAGTCTTAACGTAATTAATAATTTTCTTAAGACTTTTATTTTAGTAATATTTTCGAGTAAAAAGCTTATACGTCTTTATAGCGTCAAAGTGTCTCGCTAAAGAATTATTATAATATTTATTAATAAATTCTTTTTATAAGATACTATTTTTAAATATATAGAGATAATTATTATTTAGTAATAGTCTCTTAAAGTCTAAGATTTATATCTAACTACGTATATAATATCGCTTTATAAACGTATTCGTATTAACTCGAAAAGAGCTTATCTAATTATTATAAAATTATAGCTCTTAAATTAACGTTTTTATTAATCTTTATAAATCGTTATATATAATTTTAAATATAATCTTAATCTTTCTTTTTAAAATAATTATTTCAATATCTATAACTTATAGCGTAGACGTTATTACTACTATTACTTTCTTATCTCTTTACGATAGCTCGTCGTTAGTCTAAAGAGCAAGTTTATTTTAAAGTATAAATAATAATTTAATATTTAATAATAATTAATCTTTATAGTTTAATCGTCGTAATAACGTATTTATAGAATTTAATTTTTCTATTTAATAAAAAATTTTAAAGTTATAAGCGACTAACTTTAATACTTAACGAGTCTATCTAAAATTAAGTTTTTTTTACTTTATAAATTCCTTAAGATTATTATAATCTAATTAGATCTCAATATAATAGATATTATCTTTTAGATAGTAACGTTATTACTTTATCGCTATAACGATAATAAGTAATTCTTAATCGTAAGTCTTATAATTTTATTTCGCTAATATTATCTTTCTAGAAAAGAACGCGACGAGTTATTAATAATTATCGTTATTTGATTGCGAAAGTATAGCTCTTACGTTAAAATTAGAGATATTAGTCTCTACGCGTAATTTCTTTTAAAAATCGTAGTATTATAAAAATAGCGTAATTATAAAAATATTACGTAGTTACTTAAAAGTTAATCTAGCGTCTTTTAATTACTTAAACGATTCTAACTTCTTATTAATCTTATTATTTTTAAATAAATTAATAAGAGACGCTATAATAAAGAAATATTTAAGAATAAAGTATTAATAAAAATTTATAAAGTCTAAAAAGATTTATATATCTTGATAACTTCGCGACGTTAATTATTCTTAAATTATTATCACGCGTTCTTAATTTATAACTATATTATTAATAATTATAATAAATCTTAGAAACTTAATTAATTTAATATAAAACTAATATTTCTTTAGATTTATATATAGCTAGAATTAGCGTAATCGCTTAAGCACTTACTTAACGTATTATTAATATTTCGCCGACTCAGCGCTATAGATTAGAATATTATTTAAATATATTAGACACGTAATATTTATAAGACTTATAAGAACTCTATTAATATAGACTTAAAACGTAGCTAATATATTTATAAGGTCGAAAGATATTATTAAGTATTCAAAATA
>MU853205.1:0-69295 GCA_033085395.1 Xanthoparmelia taractica
AGTATGGGATATCCTATACCTTTCGATATGATATTCGAAAAACTAATCCCATACCATCAAATATACCATATCTTTCCGACCTGTAAATTTATCTTTGATTATAAATTATATAAACAGCGGGATTTCTAATGAATCGTATCTCAATAAAGAAGCACTCTTGAAAGATAGTCTTTAAAGTTATTATTAAGTAACGTTCGAATCTTAGTTATCTAAAGAGATACGAATATAAGGTCTATTCTCTCGATAAGTTATTATCACGTAAGGAGAAGATAATATTAAGAGTATATATTGAAATTTTTATGGGCTACGAAGATATAAACATCTATAATATCTGGATTTCTAGTTAATATAAAGTTATTAAGATTCGAGATATTATATTTAATGAGACTTTCTATTACATATCTCACGAGATTAATTTAGCATAACTAGTTAAGAAGTCTTTCTTATATAACACTCTAAATATCTCGTATACAAATATTTCACGAATTACAGAGCTCGAATCTAATAGCGATAAGAATCTATTTATAGTAAATTCGATTTAATAGTCTTAGTAATAAATTAGTAAAAAGGGAAAAGAGAAAGAGATTAAGAACTCTTTTCTTTTATTATCAAGTTCTTTAATAGTAATAGATAATATTACTTTATTATTAACTAAGTTAAACGACTTAAATAAAACTTTAATAATAAAAGTTAATTAATAGATAAGAAATTTAATTTAGGAAGGTTAGAAAGCACTTAATAATATATATTTATTAAGTGCATCTATTAATAATCAACTTAATGCTTTAAAGCTATTATTAATTAAGAAATCTCGCAAATCAAGAGATTTAGAAGTTTAGAAGAATAATATATTATTAGATATCGTGACACGTCGCCGAAAGCCAAAGAAACTACCTTCAAAGAAATAAGTATATATGGTTATATTGGATTCACTGAAAGACGGAGAAAAGCGCGCATATCACGCTGCATTTTCTATATTTATCCCCGCACGCATATACTATGAGAAAGACTCGCTATATACTCTTATTTCAAAGTCTTAATTAAAGACACTTAAGCTATATCGAGATTATATATTAATGAAATCAAGGTACTATTATAAGATACTAAAATATTTTTATATCGAAGAATTTAAATAAGCGATTTAAGTCGAACTTAAGACTCTATAAATAAAGAAGACTTAAAAGAAGATTTCAATAGATTATGCAAATAAGGTAAATAAGAAGTCTATTTCTACGACGTGAGTCTTCAAGTATAAATTTAATAATTAAGAATACTATTAGAACTGCAATTAGATTAAGTTAATGATAATGTGTAACGAATAAATTAAGTCTAAGAAGGAATTATCTAGCTGGAAAGGAATATCTATAAGGGACACCAAGGCCTATAGGGGCTAGTTTCAATTGGGAAGGAAAGTCGTAGTTTCAATTAAAAAGGTAAGTCGACTTGATGTTGTAGATCTATATGATCGTTACACTCGTAATATTATCTCCCCCCTCAAATAGCGATGTTTCAGCGCTATAGAAGAATAGTATTCGTATATATAAATAATTCCGAACGCCTAGAAGGAACGTATACTAATATAGGGACGGAGTGTGAGATATTTCGACTCGCCCGAAGCTAGCCGAGCTTCTTCGCTAAGTCTATCGTGATATTGGCGAATAGATTCAAATAATAAATAAAAATTAATCGAAGTCTAATTCCCTATTAGGTCTAGCGCGATTTATTGAAATATCGTCTATAAAATTTATTTATTACTTTCTTAAAGTCTTCGAACTTATCTTAATTCATATAATACTAGTTATTATCTCTATTTAGATTAATTTATTTAATTTTATGTTAAAGACGCCTATAATAACGCCTAAAGTCTAATATATTATTTATGTTTTATAACTCTTTCTCGTTAACTATTATTGATCTAAGAGAATCGTGCTTCTATTTTAATAAAGAGTTTATAGTCGTAGGCCTAAGTACCTTAAGGCTAAAAACTAGATAAATTCTTATATTATAAGAGAGTTCTAAACGATATAAGATATCGACTCGCTTTAGGACTCTATATAAATCGAGTTATTTATCTTCGAGGTTTTTATAGGGGCGTTCGATTTTAATATTCTTAAATGATAGCTAGGCTTAGTCGTCTATATCGTAAGTGATCTCCTTACGATATTTATTCGTCTATGCCTCTATAACTCTGTGTGTCTTCTCTAATTATAATCGTTCGAACTTTAAAATCTTTTTTATCTTAGTTGTGATATCTTCTATCTTTAAGACTTATAGGCGTTTATGTGTAATCTCGTAGAAAATATAATCTTAATCGAAGGATATGTTAGAACTGCAACCAGAACAAGTTAATGGTGATGTGTAACGAATAAATTAAGTCTAAGGAGAAACTATCTAGCTGAAAAGGAATATCTATGAGGGACGCCAAGGCCTGTGGGGGCTAGTCCCAATTGGGAAGGAAAGCCGTAGTCCCAATTGGGAAGGTAAGCCGACTTGGTGTTGCAGGCCTATGTGGCCGTCACACTCGTAACAGGATATGTGAGGATAAAAACCTCGATTGAAGTAGAAGAGAATGAGGAATATAGCGGATAAGGTACTATTATTATTATTAAATTTTATTATAGAAATTTACTTAATTTAATCGTCTTACAAGTAGTTATAATAAATATAAAGACCTCGCTTTATATTCTAATTAGCTCTCTCGATCTAATCGTTCGTTTCGAGATAATATACGATAAATAAGTTAATCTTAATGCGTAGTCGCTTATAGAGGCTTTTTTAGAGCGTAGATATAAATTAAGTATCTTTATCTAATATAAGAGATTATAATAACTCGTATAGTCGAAAGAGATTTCATATAAGAATTCAAATAAGTTTCTCGAATAAATAATTATTATCTTCTTAATAATACGATACGTAGTAACGTTTTTTTACAAGACGATATATAAGGGTGTAAATAGCGTTAAAATCGTCTAATAGGGATAGACCTATAATAAAATTTATAGAAACGTTTTATTAACGGCCTTGAGAAATTAAGAGAGATATTAATAGTTTATTTATTTTATCCCTTAAGACTTTACTACGTTAATAGTAATAATAGTTACGAATATATTATTTAATCGTTTTAATGTAATTAGATTAATAGTAGTAACGTAGAAGTAAGTTAATTGTTCTTCGTATTCCTAGGTAATTATTAGAAGATTAATTATAAATCTTTTTTAATAGCTTCGTATAAAACTCGGCTAAGATATATAGTAGTTCGTTCTTAAAGAAGGCTTTATTAATAATACGATATCGACTTAGCGTGTGATTATAAAGTTTAATCTAATTATAATTCATCGCTTCACGAAATTCGTTATATGTAGAGTTCTCTTAATTAACTTTGTGAATTCGTTTAAATAGATCTTCTTTAACTTCTATAACTCGAATTTAAACGCGATTCGAGGTGAGAATTATTTGATATTAATATTAACTTCTTTTATTAGCTTCGTTCGCTAAAATAGATAATAATATTCTCGTTAAAACGTCGACTTTGCTATTAACTATTCTCGCACGAAAAATAATCTAAAAGTTAAATTTAGATAAAATATTTAGATAGCGAGCTTAACGGCGTGTAAGCTTCTTATTTTTTATGAATATTTTTAGGATCTAATAATCAATAAACACTTGAATAGATAGCTCGATATATTCTAGTTCGAGTCGCTAGTGTTCGAAGCATCGAATAATCGCTAGTAACTTTTTGTTATAAATATAATAGTTATATTCCGCTGAAATTATACTCTTGCTATAGAATATTATTAAATATAGAACTTTATCGTTATTATATTGAGATAAGATTTCTCTTAATATATAGTTAGAAGAATTAGTCTTAAAAATAGTTTAACGTTTAAGATCAAAATAGCGTAGAACTAAGATAGTAATTACACACTTTTTAAGGTCGTCGAACGACTTAACGTAGACCTTATTTTAGATAAAGGGAGTATTCTTCTTTATAAGATTAATTAGGGGTTTAATTAATTTAAAAAACTTATAAATAAAGCGTCGATAGAAGTTTATAAATCTTATAAAGTCTTAAATCTTTTTTAGATTCGTAGAGACACTTTAATTAAGTATAATCTCGATCTTACGAGGATTTATTCGTAGACTAGTTCCTAATATAATAACTTCTAGAAATACGATCTCTTTTATATCGAATTCGTATTTCTTAATATTAATCTATAGATTAATTTTCCGTAGATATTAAAGAACTTATTTAACGTACTTTTAATGTTTCGTCTTCTTTTAATTATAAATAAGAATATCGTCTAAATAGACTTAATAGAAGTCGTTTAGGAAATCGAATAGAATATTATTAATATATTATTGAAAGATGCTCGATTTATTCGTTAGTTTAAAGAATAATACTCGATACTTATAGACTTCGAGAATTATAATAAAGATCGTATAATTCTTACTATCGAGGTTTATTCGTAGCTTATTAAATACGGCGATAATATCTAGATAAGTAAGATATCGATATTCTCTGATTCTATTAATGACTTTCTCTATTAGAGAAAATAGATATTAATTACGTTTCATTATAGCGTTTAATTTTCGATAATTCATATAAAAACAAAGATCATCGTTAATTTTTAGGGTAAATAGAATTAATAATAAGTAAGAAGTCTTATTAGAAGTGATAAAACCCTTAAATAAATTATTTATTAGATACTCTTTAATCTTTTAAAGCTTATAGAAAGATATAATAGACGCGATTTTAAGATAACTTAAAGTTACTAAGAAACTCGATTTTATAATTATAAGGGCGATGCGGAGAAAATTAATCGATCTTAAAATAATTAAAAACGTCTAGATACTTATAATACTTAGAAGAAAATTACTTCTTAACGTCGCTTAGATTCTAAGTAAAAGTCTTTATTAAAGAAAGAGTAATTTCTTTCGCTCGAGACTTAGCGTTATATATTATTTTTCGATCGATATCTTTCATCGATATCGCGAATAAGTACGGCTTGGAAAGATATGGTATATTTGATGGTATGGGATTAGTTTTTCGAATATCATATCGAAAGGTATAGGATATCCCATACTCCCATTGGGTTTTTAATAAATATATTATATAATATTTTTTTATATTCTAAAAATACGTAAAAAGCTTAAGCGAACGCTTATATAATTATAAAATTCTATAAATAGATTAAAAAGATATAATTTTTTAAAAAAAGTTGAAAAAAAGTTAAAAACGACTATGTTCAACAGATACCACACCTTTCCGACCCGTAGTCTTTTTGCTTTAAGATCTTATATTCGCGAGCTTTATTTACTTTATAATTCGAGTCCTCGAATAATTTTTATAGATTATTTAAAATTTTATTAATAATTTAATAGAGATCGAAACTTAGACGATGAGATCGAGTATAAATAACTTTAGCTGCTTTCTTATTAGTGCGTGACTTAACGTAAGCGATCTTAGCTAGCTTACTATCGAAATAATCTTAATTAACCTTTAACTTATTAGATATTTAACTAATTTAGTTATTTTATTAAGATTCTTTATTATCGATTAATATTAAAGAATATAAGAACTTTTCGAAGCGTTTAGCTAAGATTTGAATCTATATCGAATTAATAGATTTCTTACGAGATCTTCGAAGTTATTATTAAAGATTCTATATTTATTGTTATAGATAATTACGAGCTAGTTAAATTCGATCGAGTACGGCCTTAGTCTTTTTATTTTTTTTTTATTTTTTTTTATACTTTTATTTATAATTTAAATTATCTTTAAGTAAGAAATCGTATAATTAAATAATTTTTATTTCGAGATCGTATTGTTCGCGAAGCTTATTTAGAATAATTAGAAACTCTTCGAGATTCGTGTTTATTTATTAGATTAGCTATTCTTAAGTAACTATATTTTAGACGAAGATAAGATTCTTAAGTACGCGGGGGGTGTTTCTAGATAATATAGATATTCGTTGATTTAGAGTGTTCTTGAGATAGCGTTCTAGATTGAAGAATAGGGTAGAATAGATTATGAGATCGATATTCGCCTGAGGACCCCTCGCGTTTTATTTAATATCTCGAGATATTCTATAGAGACTATAAATAGATCATTAAGTGTGTGATATTAAGGTATCGTTCGATTTAATAAGAAAATAATAGTTTTCTTTAATCTTTTAAATAGAATTACTTTTTTATATAAAACTTACTTAAGTCGAAATTAAAATTAATACGGTAAGAACGAACTTAACTAAGTTTATAGTAAGTGCTCTAAGCCGATCAAAACACACGTAATAATTATCTAAATAAGATATACTTATAGGCGAATAGATTTTAGAGGACGCTCTATTAGTATAAGGTGTCGAGAAGTAAATTATATAAGTAATTATTATTAGCGTATATACACGACTTTAATTATTATATTAACTAATAATAGACGACTAAATCGTGCTAGAAACACGTTTAGAGCACACTAATCGATAGACTAATCGCGTGACTTATAGTCGCGGGGTCGAGTATTTAGTGTTAAGTAAGTGTTGAAATTATATTAATATTTAACTAAGAGGGGGCACTCCGTATAATTTAAGAGCTATCTTGCTATAATTTCTTTAATCTCGCTTATTTATAAGCCTTTAGTAATTTCGTATAATTTAGATCTTTTAATAATACGTTTATATAATTTAAGAGATATCTAAAATAGTGTATATTAGTGCCTTTCGAAGTCGTCGGCTATATTATAAATAAATTCTTTTAGCTCGCACGTTCTACGAGCGTAATAAGAAGATAAGACTTAATTTAATATTAGAACTATAATTAGATTAAGTTAATAATAATATATAACGAATAAATTAAGTCTAAGGAGAAACTATCTAGCTAAAAAGAAATATCTATAAGGGACGCCAAGGCCTATAGGGGCTAGTTCCAATTGGGAAGGTAAGCCGACTTGGTGTTGTAGGCCTATGTGGTCGTTACACTCGTAATAGGTACTTACTTAAGTATAAGGCTCGATTGTGTGCACGTGGTAATCTTCAATATATATCATGGGATATCTATGTAGCTATCCTAGTTATTAGAATCTTTCGAGTAATAATAATTATTACTATAATATTCGATCTAAATACTCGTTAATATAACGCAATTAATGCTTTTTTAAATATTAATATTAATAAATTAATATATATTAAATTATTATTAGAATTTAAGAAAATAAAGAATTATAAGATATTACTTTTATTACTTAGAGTCTTATACGAACTTAAATAATCACCTACTCTATAATTTTATTATCTTTTAAGTACACTTAATAAATTAAGATTAAAGTTAGTATTAGATGTCGAATATCTCTTTATTAATAACTATATACTTCTCTTCTTTTTTATCGATGATATCGCTATTATCTACGATCGACGATTTATAATTAAAGTAGATAAATTTTAGTTTAAACTCTTTTAGACTTACGAAATAAGATATCTCGAAGAGATTAAGTGATTTCTAGATATTCGAGTCTCTAGAGATCGACTATTACGTTAAGTATAGCTGTGTTAGAATAGCTACCTCGATAAACTTATTAATAAGTTCAACGTTAATATATCGAAAAGAGTTTTTAATTTATTTTTATTTAATACTAACGTTCTAATTTAAAATAATAGTCAAGTTTCTTTAAATCAAGTATATGCATATTAACAATATATAGAGTTTATTAATTTCGTAGCTGTTACTATTGGGCTAGATGTAGCACACGTAGTATCGAAGCTATTAGAATTTCTTGTTAATTCTTTAAAGAATTATTAAGGGATTGCTGAGCGTGTGTTGAGATATCTAATTCACATTAAGTTCTATAGCATTATCTTCGACGCATAGATTAATAATCAAAGAACGATACTTCTTGCCTTCTCTAATGTATTCTATACTAATAATTTAGATACTCGTTATAGCTCTTAGGGATACGCTTTCAAATTATATAATGGAATAATCGATTGAAAGGCAATCAAGCAAAGGATGGTTATTACAAGTTTAATTGAAGTCGAATTACTCGCGGTCTCTGTAGCAGCTAAGGAATCGCTATGGTGGAATCGATTCTTTGAAGCTATAGAACTTGATTTAGGCCATTAGACTCAGATCGAATGTAATAATATGTAGACTATACGGGTACTCAAGAGCAGTAACTCCCAGTACACAATTAAGCTACGTTACATTTACGGGTCGGAAAGGTCTGGGATGGTCTGAAATATGAGGTGTCGATACCATATCATGGTATGGTATAATATTGAGATTATATTATTTGATTTTTATGAGATAGTCTGAGAGACGTGCTAATATTATGAAATAATCTAAGAAATTTCTAATATATATAGGGATATTTTATGTTATATGCAGGGATATGGGAAATATATTATATATAGAAGAAGTTACTCTATATAGAATTATGCGAACGTATTCTAGTCATTATTCTAGCCATTACTTCACTTCATTATTACGTTATTAAGCATTCTAATCATTATTCTAATCATCACTTCACTTTATTATCGTTATCATTATTACTTCACTTTATTATCACGTTATTAAGCTAAGCTCGTTATCGCATTTAATATCGTGTTGCGAAAAATTTTCGCAATTATCTAGAGCTTAGCGAGCTATTTCTATTACTATTAGTATATTTAATTTATTTAATTCTTAAAAGAATTACTAACACGCTAACTATAATAGCAATCTACTATTTACTCTGCGATAGCAAATTTCCTCCTCCTTTCTTCGCATCATGAAAAGAATTTACGATCGTTCTTCACAATTATATTATTATATATTCTTAGCTATTAAAGTTACACGCTTCGCATAAATAATATAAAGATTTAATAATTTACTTGATCTTGAAGAGTAGAATACGATGGGTCTTGAATATATTCTCTATATGGCGTATATTATTTAACTATTCTTATAAGAGCTTCTTAATAAGATTCGCGTTAGCTTAATTAACGAGAACTTTTAAAAAAATTAATATAATTTAAAGAAATAAAACGCTATCTAAAGATAAGAAAAAGATCTATTAATAACTTTAGCTAAGATATATAAATTCTAGTTATTATTCTAGTTATTATTCTAGTTATTACTAATATCTAATATATATAGATTCGTAAGATGAGAGTCTACATTAATGCTAATAGTTAGCGTAAGAAATATTTCTTATCTTATTCGCCACCTAATATAAGAAATAATCTACATTATAAGATATTCTTACATATATTAGAAATTTCCCAGATCATTTTATAATATTAATAATTTCTTATTCTATATCTTTATAAGTAATCTAATATAACTTTCTTATAATATTCTTTCATAATATAATATAATACGATATAATATGAGATATTCCATCAAATATACTAGATCTTTCCGGCCCGTAGTTACATTGATATTTATCGTTATTGACTACGATAGAAGATTCAAAAGAAGAATATATCTGTTAAGTGAACTGCTTTAGCAGATATCCTCGCTAATGAACTCACTAAGACGCTATCACCGTAACGTTATAAGGAGTTTATTAAGTTGCTAGGACTTTAGAATATGAAGTTAAGTATAACGAATTCAGTCTTTATAAAGATCTTGATAACTACGACTTCGAGCAATAGTCTTTCTTATGCAATTAATAACGAGTCTCCCACGAATTAGAATAAACTAACTACTAATTATAAGAAGCAGGATTCATTAAGACATGAATTCTAAGGAAATGTGTCAGCCCTAATAGGCTGTTGATAGCACAGAAGTTCATCTATTTGCTTGCAGTTAATAGAAGTTCAGCATTCCCCGCACTAGCGTGGATGACTAAGCATTCTTGGCATTTTGCCACTATTCTAGATAGACTTATGCTTGCTGGACAGACACTTAGAGAGTCACTCAATGAACTACATCCCTACTCAGACACGTCCCTATCAAGTCTGACACCATAAGAGCAAAGTGCTTCTCCGAGTCTTGTCCCATATGAACGCCTCAAGATTCTGATCGCTCGGTCTACTAAAAGACCAGACTTGAGGGAATCGGCAGTGCTTCGTATAAGTGGACGCATTTAGACATCATGCAGCCCTAGCATACTAGTCTAGGAGGAGCAATTCTACGCTGATCTCCTCAGCCTCGTCAAGCTTCGATCTCCAAGCTTGTCCAGCTCCTTGACTGTCAAATATCATCTACAACTACAATGGCAGAAGTACTGGGAATAGCTTCCGGGATAGCCGGGCTCCTCAGCCTGACTATTGAAGTGTTCGGCATCAGCTACAAGTACGTCAACGGAGTCCGCGATGCGTCATCTTCTGCACGCCTATTTCTCAAGGAGTTGGAAGCGTTGCAGAAAGTCCTTCTTAGTGTCGAGCAGAGTGCCAAACAGACGGGTCAGGGAGAAGTATTTGGTGATGCCCGCTCGAGCTTTCTGTCCCTCGAGAAAAGTAATGAGTACGAGGATCTACTCGAGAAAGTTCGCGACAAATTGCAGCAACGTCAGACGCCCTCCTCCTTTCGAAACAAGATGAAGGCTCTTACCTGGCCTTTCTCGGAAAAAGAAACCCTTGCTCTGACCGAGTCCTTGCATCGGCATCTCGAGATCTACAGTACTGCATTAGCCGTCGATAATCGGTACGTTCACGGATTTGCCTCCAATAGCAGAATTATGGATGACTTATGCCTGTAGGGCTATTGGACAACTTACCTTGAACGAGGTGAAAAAGATCAATGTCTCTCAGGAAGGCAGGTAAGGCTTATCTCTCTTCCTACGCACATTGCTAATATCAATGCAGATTCACGAATTGAAGCAGTCTTAGACTGGCTGTCTCCCCTGAATATGTATCAAAAGCAACAAGATACGCTATCAAGACGACATGGTCTTACCGGATCCTGGCTGTTGAAAGATCCGGTGTTCGAAAGCTGGCTTGATAGTGAATGCTCGCAGCGGAAGTTGTGGTGCCCTGGAAGCCGTAGGTGCTCGTACTAGTCTGTATGTTCCTTGCTAATACGATAGCTAGCGGGGACTGGCAAAACCATCATCACGTGTGTACTGGTTCCTTTCGCGGCAACCGGTTCGGTGTCTGCTCACAGAATACAGGTCTGTTATTATTGACCATTTACTCAACAACTACGCAAGCGAGAACACAAAGGTTACCTTTGTATACTGTGATTATAAGGATCAAGCTGCACAGACAGCTTCTAATCTTATTGCGTGTCTAGCCAGACAAATTATCGGACGCCCGCAGGAATTACCGCAACAACTAGCGGCACTACGTAAGGAGCTCCAACAACAGAACAGACGGCCAAGCTTCAAGGAGCTGAAAAGATTACTGGTAGCTCTATGCAACCAGTACGCCCGAGTCTATATAATCGTGGACGCCCTTGACGAGTGCGAAGCAATCCATGAGAGGAGACTATTGTTGCCCGTGCTTGAATCCTTACCCAATTCAATCACAAGACTTTTCGTGACTAGTCGTCCCAACAATGAGGATATTTTCCTAACTTTTGGTAAAGCATCTCAGATTACCATAGCAGCGTCCGAGTCGGATTTGCGCCAATACATTACGGAGAGAGTAGAGGAAAGAAGAGATTTCGTTAATAGACTGACGCCCGAGCTGAAGGAGAAGATTACGTCCACCATTTCCGCCGGGGCGTCTGGCATGTACGAGTTTCACTGCTTCTGTTCCAGACTTATTAGACTAATTCACCCTGTCAAGGTTTCTGCTCGCCGCGCTTCAGATGGACAGAATCTTTGCAACCAGAACAGTCAAGGGAATCAAATCCGCTCTTACCTCGATGCCGGGAGGGCTGGACGAATTATACCAACAAACCCTGGAGAGAATCCAAAAGCAAGCTGGTGATGACGGAACGTTGGGTATGCGGATCCTCAGCTGGATAACACATGCTAGAAGACCACTACTAGTCGGTGAACTACGACACGGTCTTGCCGTTGAGTATTGTGATGATGGAGAAGGGCTGCAAGAGTTCGACGAAGACAACCTCCTCTCACCAGGAAGCTTGGTCGATGTCTGCGCCGGTCTTGTCATCATCGATTCGACGAGCCAGATAATTCGCCTAGTACATTATACCACCCAAGAATACTTTGACAACGCTCGTCTGCACCTCTTCAAAGGTGCTGAAGTTGATATGTCCAGAGCTTGTCTCACATATCTTTCTTGTTCTTTGGACACAATGCTTAGGATCGTAGAGGAGCTCTTTTTCTATTTTCCGCACACCAAAGAGATTTTCCATGAGGCAATTCAATCACACCCGTTTCTAGACTATGCTTCTCACTACTGGTTCTCGCATGTCAAAAGCGGTCTCCTAGCAGAGAACAGAGACCCAGTATTCTTGAAGGTCGTAGCGCGATTCAAGAGCTCGGACAGGATATTAGTCCCAGTTAAGCTCTTGCAAGCGCTATCCGACAATTCTATGGTACAATTTCTGATATTCGTATATGGAAAGTCGTCCCCGTTGGAAATTGCTTCTAGGCTCGGTCTCGAGGAGCTAGTGGCCGTCCTTCTTGATCCTAGTACTGCAACCTGCCCAGTTGTGGATAGATCGTTAGCTCAAGCATCATATTGCGGCCATCTGAATACTGTGAAACTACTGCTGCAATACGGAGCCCGAGTCAACCTGACTGTCAATGACCGACTCGATAGAACAACCACTGCCCTAGGGATAGCTTGCAGCGAGGGACATCTATCAATGGCGGAATTTTTGATAGAAAATGGGGCAGACATTGATAGAAATCATTCACTAGACTTGCCTCCACTTCATAACGCCGCCTTTTCGGATCATATCGACATTGTCGACTTCTTGCTCAAGAGAGGTGTCAACGTCAATGCCAAAGACTCTAATGGACGAACGGCTTGCCATATGGCGGCTGCTGGCCGTGCCATAAAATCGGCTATACGCTTGCTATATGCTGGTTGCGACCTTGAGCTCATGGATGACAATGGAATGACCGCTCTTCACTTGGCGGCCAATAGCGGGAATCTCCAGATCATCCAATTCCTCTTAGATAGAGGTGCTGGTGCCCCCGCCAAGGACAAGAAAGGGCAAACCGCGCGGAACCTCCTTGAGCACCATTTGGAGGAGAATTCAAATTCAAACGGTCTACAAGGTCGGGAGAATATAAGGCGATCGGTAGAAAGGTTACGCCAACTGGAACAAAATTCGTCTGAAACCACTACGAAGGACCCTAAAGAGAGCGAAGCAAATTCCTCCAACGAGTAACCAATCTGCCGCTCTCGACCTTCCAAGATCCAAGTAAAGCCCGGACTGCACAAACATGCAAAGCTATGCCATCATACTGTCCTCACTCCGCTCGCAAGGACAAAAGGACGAGAGACCTAGTCAAGTGGAAGGGATATGAGAAGCAATGGCGGCGATTGCGGTATCTGGAGTCTGAAATAATAATGAGTTGTCGAAGAGGGTCGTCTCTCTATTGTTCTCAGGGCAAGGTCTCAAATATGGTCGTCGTCAATGTCGTTCATCGTAATTACGAATTAACGAACTTACCCACCTAGCCGATCTCTTTCATCTTGATTGCTGTGTCACAGCATCCCACTACATAATCCATTGCTTTTTGCACGCTTGAGCGAAAAGAGCCACCGCTCCCGTGAAGACATGCAGATGTAAAACCTGCTTTCAACCCCCAATGGATTGAGCGCTGAGGCTGTACACAGACACACGCTGGTCCAGATCACCATACCCCGCTCCCTCGCAATCCTCATTCCCCCGCAATCCTCACGCCCCACCTGTCACTAGCGTCAACGTACAGCCACATAGCACCGCGCGAGAGAACTTCTTCATCCTTATCCTCCACCCTCTCAAAGCTCTATCGTCCACAAATCGAGTCCGCCACAGATCAAGCACCCGCATCGATTTCCCTCGAGGATATCAGCGCAGCGAGTCGTTGCACAAGCGTTTCTGGATACCTGAAGGAAACGGTGATCACACTAATGATTGGCAGCGATATTCTCAGGGTCAAAATGATTTTTGTACATATATTAATCCACCTATCACGCCAGCATACTATGTTTCCATCTCGAGAGTCCAGTTGCGGGTAATGTTTCCCACCGTACCGTGCCGTGTCGGAGAGTTTATTTTGCGCCATTGAGGTTGATATTTGAGTTGTGGTATTCGAAATAGGGAAGAGGAAGGGGAAGAGGGAATGATTAGGGTTAGAGGAGGGAGAGAGAAAGAGAGAGAGAGAAGAAGATACGGAGAAGACGGGGAAGAGAGGGAAAGAGGGGAGATGAGGAGGGCACGGGGAAGAGAGGGAAAGAGAGGAGATGAGGAGGGGACGGGAAGAAGATAAAAAGAGAAAAGAGAAGAGTAGAAAAGAGGAGAGGAGGAGATGGAAAAAGAGGAGGAGGAGAGAGGGGAAGAGATGGGGTTGATTTTGGAGCCTTGCGGGAGTATAATTCACATCCATATTGATTGTAATAGTGGAATAATGGAATATCCCATAAATACTGGAACCATACATATGCAACAACGTCGGCTAAAGCACAACTTTTTTCCTCCTTAAGCAGTGCACTGCATATATACAGCCCTTTCGCTCCAAAATCCAATGATTTGATTTAGATTCCTCAACCACTTCACCCGTATATCTCCTCATCATCATCCCCGCCCCCGTCCCCAAACCCGTTGATAATTCTCCGCTGCCGCTCAGGGGTTCCGACAAAATCGTTACTAGTAACGTACGCATCGTCATCATCGTCATCGTCATCGCTGTCCCACTGCGTGGCTTTGCCCTTTCCTTTGCCTTTCACATCTGCTTGCTTAGCGGTTCCGGTGCGAGTGATAGGTTTTGATTGCTTGCTGGGTGGTGATCGCCGATAGTGGTCATTCGCCTTAGGAGCTGGGATCCTGGAGGCAGCAGTAACATTTGAAGCTTTTTGAGAATTGGCAACACCTTCGAAGGCGCGGCGCACACGCTGGTAGTGTTCGAGCTCTTTCGCGCTGTAACAATGGGCATATCAGCGAGGCATCCAGGCATACATTGAAAGGGGAAAATGCTTACCTGACACTGCCAACCAGTTCTTTGTTAGCAGCAAAGAAGTCCTCTTCAGTAACCATAACAGCAATGTCCTCGTCCGTTGCCAGATGATCAAAGAAGTAAGCCGTAGTGACTGGAGGACCAGAACGTGCTTTGATCTTGGCATCGACTCCTGATGCTTGCCGCGTGATGGCCTTGAGCATAGCGTCCGAACAAAGTGCGTAAAGATCCGCACCGGTATACGTAAATGGCAACGATTCAGCCACCCGCCGGAGAGACATATCTGGATGCATGGTGAACTTGCGAGTCAGAGCTTCGAGAATGGTAAGCTGCTTGTCATGCGTGTCGGAGACGCCAAGATAGAGCATCTTATCGAATCGTCCGGGACGTAGTAGAGCTTGGTCAAGTAGATCTGGCCGGTTGGTAGCACCAATGACAAACACCCCCCCGCCACCTTCTTCACCATCGCTCATGCCGTCAAGCTCAGCGAGGAGCTGACTGACGATACGATCCATGACGCCACCACTGTCACCTTGATTGCCTCTTTTCGGCGCTACAGAGTCAAGCTCATCGAAGAAGACAACGCATGGCCTGGCATCTCTGGCTCGCTGGAAAACACGGCGTACGTTCGCCTCAGACTCTCCAATGTACATGTTGAGTAGCTCTGGTCCTTTAACAGAGAAGAAATTGAGCGAGAACTCGGTTGCGATGGCCTTTGCCAAAAGAGTCTTTCCAGTACCGGGAGGACCATAGAATAGGATACCACTCCGCTTCTTCATGCCTTTGGCAAAGAGCTCTGGTCGCTCAAGCGGCAACTGAATGGTCTCCATGACGGCATCTTTGACATTCGCAAGACCCCCAACATCATCCCAGCTGACATTAGGAATCTTGGGAGCTCCAATGGCATCAGCAAAGTTCTTTCGAGCAGCCTCCACAGCAAGGTCGAAGTCCGCTTTGGTCACGCAGCGAGCATCCTCTCCGCCAGAGATGAGTACATCTCGAACGAGAAAGTGTGTGCCTTCTCTCTCTCTCGAGCCTTTAGTAACGAGTTTCTCCAGACGGTCTTGCCTAGCCACGACGGCTCTGTCCACGATATCAACCAAGTTACCTGCGACGAGCGCAGCAGTCTTAACTGCAATTGAAGTCAATTCAACATTGAATGCCAGCCTAACAGCTCGTTCTTGTACAATGCTCCGCAAGATACCTTCCCTCTCGCCTTCATCTGGTGCCATGATCTCCAACTCGTGCGAGAAGAGACTTCGAACACCATCAGGTATATTGCCGACCTCTGTAGTAGTGGCTATGAGTACTCTCACATCAGAAATGGAGTCTTTGATGGCGGTGACCATGCGATCTGCCGTCAGGGCTTCTACGTGTCGTACTAAGATTATCGTATAGTCAGCTCCGCAGGTTAAAGCACGCTCGATTCTTGCTTTAAATAAAGCTTCTGTCTTGACGTCGCCTGCGCTACCACCTTCGGCTATGATGTCATATGCGTCTATCTCGAAGACATGAAGACCAAGGTCTGATGCAGCCCTTGAGGCTAGTGTAGCCTTACCGATGTTTCTTTGGGTGGAGTGGATTAGGACAACCACTGGGTCCATTCCGAGGTGCACGGCTCGAGGACTGGTAGCTGCGGCTAGTAGTTCACGTAGGCGCCGCTGCAGAGGTGCAGTGTATGGTCTGGGTATGGGCGTCGCTATTTGCTTTATTAGGCTTTGCGGAATCGAAACCGTCATCGGCGGCTGGACGCCAAGGTAGTATTTCCACGACGGATCCAAGGCTGAAGGTGTCTTGTTTGTCTCACTCCCAGCTTGTCTCATACGCGTAAGCATAGGTTCAATAGATGCAGCTCCACCCCAGCTGACAGGTGACACGGATGACAACGAGCGGCAATTCTCGTCCGGCTCTGAAATAACAATCTGCCCTACCTTGAACCAGGCAACTTCTAAGCGGCGGGTTGTCGAGGTTTTGTCTTCAAAGGAAAGGGCGAGCAATTCCTCTACATCAGCATCAGTATCTGCGCCACCAGCTGGCTGAGCCAACAGGCGACTGGCGCCAACGTCTATAGTTAGAGCGATCAGGTCGCCTTGGTGAAGTATACGTCTCTTCTTCTCGAAGTGCTGCTTTAGTGAAGCGAAGATGCCGTTCTGTAATGCTCGCTCAGTCGACAATGGTGTAGATATTCGAAGTATAATCAATTCTTTTGCGACTGGTGGTGATGCGGAACTATTGACCTTGGATGTCTTATTCGCAGTCCGCGGGCCGCTACTCTCAGTTTGGCCCACGAGCAAAGGGGACAGCTTCACAAATGATGCCTGGCCTATACTTGATAGTAAGACAGGTGAGAGCCAAGCGACGGCCATTGAGCAATGTGGTGTTTGTATTGTAGCTACACTTGACCTTCTAGTAGGGGCTTCTCTTTTCGTATATCGAGTAGCCGAAACTGGAGACAGATCAGACAACCCATACATTTTCACCGGTCGGAAGGCGTCCGGACTATCATCACGATCAAAAGGCTCGATCCCTAAAAGACCCGTACGGCCCTTATTAGGAGCGGATGCTACTTCCAATTTCACCCAATCGCCCGAGAAACAATGAAGTTTAAGGAGGGTCTTAATATCAACAAATACGCGAGCCTCATCATCTTCGTCTATAGCTGGCTTCGGATGCAGTAAATCATCTGGTATCCTGCTGGTAAGACCCTGGGCTTTGAACAACCTACCCTTTGCCATCGAAGCTTGTCTAGCTGTGGTCGCCGTGAAGTTTGAAAAGACGGATCCTGGGCTATTGACGCCATCAGTCGTTGGTCTTCCTGCCCTAGGGGTAGCCGCTGTTCTCGAAGACAGTGCACCAGGATCCTTGCTTGCTAGTAGTGGAGCGCTCATGGATATCATGGTGTCCATGGAATCGTCCGAAGAGATACCAGATTCCAGGCCAGAGCTATCTAGATCTGAGGTTGACTCCTTTGCTTCGTCATTTCCAGAATCCTCATTCTCGCCGTCTTCTATAGCGGAGAAGAACTGCTCATTTGACGTTTCATTTCCATTCTCTAGCTTCCTGGCGTGGAAAGGGTTATGCGCAGCTTGATTTAGTCGACCTCGATTGGCTGGTTCATTATGATGGACACGGTTAATGATGATCTTAGTCTCGTACGAAAGAAGGCCTTGGCTGACGGGTTCGCAAAAGGTGATTTTTGCAGGAGGTAGAGGCACGTGAGTGATTGGATGAGCCGGCAATGGCAGGGGCAGGAAGTCATTCTGACGCACGACCAATGACGATGCCAGCCCTTGGCGAACAGCCGCGGTCAAACGGTCATCCTGCCCTTTGGCCTGTGACAAACCCCCATCACCGTTGACCCCCTCATGTAGTATAGCCTTGCCTTTTCCCTTGCTCTTGCTCGCATGCCCATTGATTTGAGAACTAGGGAAGCCTCCACCAAACTTCTTTTGCACTTCGTCGTGCTTGTTGAGAGCATCACCATCAACGGTCACGTATATTGTATCCAGCTCCAAAGGTTCTATCTCTAGCATCCGTACCTCAATACCTGAATGTCCCTTGGCGTTGTCTTTCCCTGCTGAGGTGGCCTGTAGAGCCTGCGAAAAGGTCTGAAGTGCCAGTGAAGTGGCCGGAAAATGTATAGACAATGAACCCAGGGCGTCTGATCCTTCCGTACTGTCTGCCTGGGCTTGGACAGGTAGGATGGTCCAGCTGGCATTTTGGACAGGATCTAGGGTCAGTGGGGCACATGGAGTGATGGAAATGTATTTAAGGGAAGCAGATGACTCCGAGGCTTCGTGTCGGAAGAGCTCGTTGTAGAGATGGCGGGAGATATTGCCCACATTCCCGTTGAGCTGTTCGCTCGGCTTTAACCATGCCGAGACAGGAGGTCTGTCTTCTCTTCTCCGTCGTTTTCTCTTCCGATGGTCTATTGGCATTGTCGGATACTCCATCTCAGGCCAAGCTGGTATGGAGAGCTCCTCGTGTGGAGTATATCAAAATGCTCAAGCCGTCGAAATGCCATTTCTCAACGACTGAGCCGAGGTTCGCTTGAGCGGAGAAAAGATTCAGGTACCGGCACCGATTGGCCTGATCCTTAGTTGTAGATTCAGATAAGCCTATAGGACCTCTCACCATCTGTCTGAAGGATGATTATATAATGGCACGTCAATTGACTGCTGTTTTCAGAAGGAGGGCTTGGGCATTGATATAAAATACACTTTAGTAAAGTAATGTAGGTTAGTGATTACTCTCGGAGATAAGGTTTGCGGGGCTGAAAAATAAAACTCGCCAATCGTAACCTTGATTATTTCTACAGTATCAACACCACTGACGCTGTTACAAACCAACCTACCGTCACACATATTGCTATCTCGCAGATACTTCTCCAAAGCGAGTTGGGCAAATGCAAAGCTAAGCCTGCATGTGCATCTGCCGTCGCCGCTCCCGACAATCGCGCGTGCATAATAATCATGATAATTACAAGACCAATTAGAATACAGTAATTTACTGCAAGATGAACCTTAGCGTGCGACATCATCGAAACCTACTTCCTACAAAACAAGAAACCTACTTTTAGCCGGAGATCGCTGCCATCTAAACATTGCGCCTATCCCGCCCACCATGAATCTCCTTTCTACTTGTACACACCATAAACTATACTTTCCTTCATCCTTACATGAACAGTTCCAGTGTTCTACTAGAGTACCAGATTATACTTATCGCCGCTTATGAACTGGCCCATCTGCGACATACACTCCAAACACCCTCTCCTCCGTGCCCCTGACCCATCGCCTCAGCCCGTGTCTCCGACTTAATTGAGCTTCAATGGCAATAGAACCTGCGGCCAGCAGAACAAGCACTGCAATACAATACACCCACCAATCCGAAAAGCTATCCCTACAGGCGCGCAATGCCGAGGATGGAAGAAGCAATGGCGGCATGGCCGTCGAGGCGCGCTTCATCACTCCCCAGGATCCAGTGATTGAAACCGACAACGGTGCAAGGTTACCGGCAGTACCGCTGAAGGAGGCATTGGAGCTGAATAGATTACGAGACCAAATTGACGGCCACAGCTCCGAGTCTGGCCGCCAAAGGCGTGACCCTGCGCGTCTAAAATACGAGGAATCCGTCGAGGAGTCCAGTCAGGCAGAATCTTCACTGTCCACGAGGCCAGACGCATCTCTACGCGATGCTATACCCCCCTCGAGAACTCATCCTCTATTTCCAGAATTACCTCTGTATGGCCCTCCATCCCTGCTACGGGACATACAGTGCATCGGCTTCCGAATCTCGTCAGCTATACTTTCTCTTGCATTTCTCGCTGTCATCGTCCTTGGATCAGCTTTTACCAGTATACCATTAATGTTCCGGCATATCGCATTACGCTTGACCTTTCGCAACCCTGACGCCCGACGGCCCTTTTACAAAGAAGAAAAGAAAAGACAACAAATTAGGAACGCCGAGGCAAGAGAGTGGAAGTACAAACGGCGGCGCAGCGAGCGCAGCTCCAACCCTGAAGATGGCAACAACGAAGAGGACGTTGGCCGGGAAGACAAGGAATTTGAGCCTATTGAAGGTGGCAAAGATCCCCTGGTATGTGATCTGGGGTACTATGCACGAAGGGTTGGCCTCGATGCAGAGAACTATGATGTGATGACCGAAGACGGCTTTATCATTCAACTCGTGCACTTATACAACCCGAGAGATTACACACCCGCTTCTCCATCCCACCGGGCCCATAATGCTCCCGTCGTCTTCCCCAAGCCTTTCGAACACGACCGATCCTCCGACAGTGGCAGTGCTGCATCGACATCATCGACCAACCCGTCGCGAAAGCGCAGATATCCCGTTCTTCTCATACACGGTCTCCTTCAATCCTCCGGCGCGTTCTGCGCTAACGATGACTCCTCACTGGCCTTCTACCTGTGTAAGTCCGGTTACGACGTCTGGCTTGGCAACAACCGCTGCGGGTTCCATCCACGGCATCAACTCCTTAAAACCACCGACCCCAGAATGTGGAGTTGGAACATCCGACAGATGGGCGTCATGGATCTTCCTGCCTTTGTATCTCGCGTGCTTTCCGAGACCGGATTTCCCAAATTAAGCCTGATATGCCACTCACAAGGAACGACGGAGACATTCGTCGCCTTGGCGAAGGAGCAGCGACCAGAGTTGGGGGATAAGATTAGCGTCTTCTGTGCACTTGCGCCAGCCGTGTATGCCGGGTCTTTGATTGGGAAAATGTATCTCAAATTCATGCGGATAATCTCACCGGGCATGTTCCGCATCATGTTCGGGATTCATTCTTTCATCCCTTTCATGATGACAATGCACGCTTTTCTCCCAGGACGCCTTTACGGCGCACTAGGCTACCGCGTCTTTTCTTTCCTCTTCAACTGGACCGACGACCGTTGGGACCAGGGGCTACGAAACCGCTTATTCCAGTTTTCGCCAGTGTACGTGAGTGCAGAGAGTATGCGTTGGTGGCTTGGTCGTGAGTGTTTCGCAAGCCAAAAATGCATCCTAGCTACTCGCGAAGAAGGAAGAATTGAAGACGAAGAGGATCGAGAGGAAGAAGACAGTTACTACACTCACAGAGCCGAGCAATCAACCGAACGCATGCTGGACGGACAGAGCCACCCAAACCAGCCCCATCCTAATCGCGGTCGCAAAGCTTGGTTCGACGAGCACGTCCCACCGTTTGCCCTCTGGGTCGCAGGCTCAGATGACCTGGTCGATGGCCGGCGACTCCTCCGGCGGTTTGAAAAGGGCAGGGAGCCTCATGTCAGAGTCGTCCATTCGAAGATTATAGAAGAGTATGAGCATCTAGACGTAATATGGGCTATTGACAGTGTCGAAAGGGTTGCAAAAGAGGTAAAAGAAGTACTCTGGAAAACGGTACCCGAAGAGTTGAGAGTTCAATGTCAAGTGCCGAAAGAGTGCGAAGGGGTGGGCCTTTGGGAGGACCCAAAGGTGGTCGCTACAGATGGTGCTGTGAAATAGTTGTTCAATTGCGCTTGGGTGGTTACTTGGCTTTGGATATACCCTTGTTTGGTGTTTTTTGCTCGCTTCCTGATGGGAACACGGTTGGTATAAACTTGAAGATTATGCATAGTGGATATAGGCAACTGTGGATATAGGAATATACTAAATATAGCAAACGCAGGCACATACTCACAGCATCCTACTCAGACCAACCTGGACAACAGCATACATACAAAGGAACCCTTCTTTCCTCATCCACCACTAGGTACCCGCATCAGAAATATGCACAAAAGTGTATCCTGGCAGTCCGAATCTGAAGGAAGACATGGCACCAGCCACATAAGGTACTTATGGCTTAAATCATCGTCGAGATCTTTTCATTGGGGAAGGGTGACTGAGATGTCTTTCTCTTCAGGTCTGAGCTCTTGATTGAGACGAAACTGTTTTGGTAACGTTGTTCCCTTCTGTCCGGCTTTTCCTCCCTTCTCTCGCTTTTTTTTATCTTTCTCTCCCCCCCCCCCCCCTTCGTCAACCTTTACTACATATCACATCAACCTTGTGAAAACCCCCAACTTAAAACTTCAACTCACACAACTCAACCCATTCCACCATGAAGACCATTATTCTCGATTCGCATATACACCCAATCCTCACACACATGGCAATACAAACGAAGAAAACAATAGCTTTGTCACCCTTTCCCCCCCCCCTCCCCCCCAACATCCCTCTTTCTTCCTTTGTACCCCTCGTGTCTCGTGTCTCAAACAACTCAATCATGTACCGAGACAGACACAGAGACAAGCACGAAGAAAATCACAATCATACTGTCTATCCCTTCCCTTCCCTGCCCTTTCCTTTGTTCCCTTATCTTGATTGTGACGAGACGATGAGACGAGAGGAAGGGAAAGGGACTCAGTCAATGTCTGAGATGATGTTCTTCGGATATTTGTATATGTATGTGTGTACTTGATGTATATATCTAACTGCATATACGCCCCCCTATTCCTCCCCCCCCTCACAGCTTTGTCCCCAGCATCGCAAGAATCCACGACTTCGCACACACAGCGCTTCCAACAATCCCCCCAGCAAAGCCAACAACAACAACAACAATGGGCAGCGCCCACTCCCGCGACCTTCTATGCCCGCGGCCCCAGCCCCGTACGCACCGCTCTCCTGATAACCCAGCCCACCATCACACCCACCTAGACGGCAAAGCAGCTCGCACGCACACTTCTCCCTCTTCCTCTTCGCACCCTCCATCCCACCTCGACATCCACCCAGCCCTCCGCCCTCCCCACTCTCCGTACCAATCCCACCCACTCTCCCCCCTCAACCCCTCCTACCACCATCCTCATCCTCATCCTCAACCTTCCACCTCCAACCCCATCCCCGTCACCACATCCCAAACAAAACCAAAAATAAAAACAAACCCCATCTACATACCCCGCCCATCATACCGCAAAAAAAGACAACAGGCGCGCGAGCAAGAAGCGCAATTCGAGAAAGCGCGCCGCGAGCTGCGGTATCGGGATGTGGAGGCGAAGAAGCGGGAGTTTAGGAGGCAGTATGATGAGCGGATGAGGGGGAAGGGGATGGGGCGGTGAGGATGGGGGGTGGTGAATAGCGGAGAATGGGGGGAGGGGGGGGGAGGGGAGGGGTTAAAGGGGAAAGTAAGGGGGAACAGAAGGGGAGGGGGGAGAGGGAGGAAGGGTGGTGTTTGAGTAAGTGAATTTCTGTCGTGGCGCGTGTGGCTTTTGGGCATCGAATGCGTGGTTGTGCGTTTTGCGACATGTGGCTGTAGAGTATGCGTGAGATATGTTGGGATGGTTATTTGTGCGTGGATGAGTGGGGTGATATAGATCCTCGCGCACTCGAATAGCGTATTAATGACTGACGTATCGATATATGCGAACAAAGCCCTTGATCTTGCTGTAAAAGGACAGGCGTAGCGGTAGGACAGTTGATCTAATCAGTCAGTCTCTAGAGCACATTCTTATGCTTTCACCCATTTAAGCCAAAACATACTCCTCCAGATATTATCAGGGCCATGTTAGTCAGGTAATGTCTGTCATGCAATTGAAAGTGCCCGTGCACTTTCATCGTACCAAGCATGCATATTCGCGCATTAGTATTTGTGCAAAAGGGATCGTAGGTCCTACTTTTGTTAGAAGGCATACTGTAGCAGGAACACGACATTCAACTGACCTTCAAACGCTGCAACGCTGCCTGCTCATTGCCGTCCTTCTTTTGCAGTGTCAGCGCTGCAAGTTGCAGTTTGATGACCTGACGGAATTGGATGGACTTTCAATGTCAGAATTTGAATGATCAGTCTGAACGAAGAAGAGAACGTACTTCCTCTATTGTGTTCTTCATCACATATCGAATGATGGTGACTGTGCGAGTTTGACCGAAGCGTAGAGCCCGGCCGATTGCCTGGGCTTCTGTGGCAGGGTTGTGTTGGGGCTCAAGGAGGTGGACACGCGTCGCTGCGGTGAGATTGAGGCTGTGCAATTAGCCCACTCCATATGTTGGGAAATGCGAAAAACGGAGGCCTCATACCCAACTGCGCCTGTCCCGGTTGTCATCAACAATAACTTTGTGTTTGGGTCTTCTTGAAATCGCTTGACGATCTTGTTGCGCTCTGTGGTTGGTGTCGCTCCATCGATGCGAACGTATCGGATCCCAGCATTTTCCAACATTAGCTCTACAAGATCCAGGGACGTTTTCCATATCGAGAAGACAATGCTGAGTTACATCTGTTAACGCTGATCCTATTCCGTCTCTGGAGAAGATACCCATACCTCTTGTTGCCTGGCATATGCGCTTGGATGTTATTTACAAGCGCGGATAGTTTGGTAGAATGCCTGTTTAGTAGGAGACTTTGGCGTAAAGACGTTGATCTCGCTCGGGACTCACTGTGCGAATTAGAATTATTGCTCTCGGTCCCTTGAATTTGCTGAATATGTCGGCTGCTTGTAGGCCATTGCTCTTGCAGCGCTTTCTGACACACATTCTCGTCAACTTCATTCCGTGACAGACATGCGGGACATAACACGTGTAGCGAATTCTGAGGTGACGCGCCATAAGAGAAATTATTCTGCCCATCGGAAAGGATGATCTCGTACGAGCAAAATTGACAAGTCACTTTGTCTTCTTGGACATGCTCATCTTCGGCACAGGCGCCTTGCAATTCTGGGCTTGAGTCACAAATTTGGTGAGTACCATTGTTGCAAAGCAAGCGAAGACGCATAATGACCTGGAAGATACCATTATATGCTTTAGCGATAGATGCGTTGGATATACAGTCATCGATTTTCCTTGTTGTGTCTTTGATTATCTGAGAATAAACGCTCTTCTCTTCCGTTGACAGGAAGAGGGTGGGAGTCTCGTTCTCGTCGTTCGGAAGGTCCAAGAGGACGCGGGTGCGGCGTAAACATATGGACTTTAGGAGAAGTCGTAGATTTCCGCCTCCAGCTTTAGGATCCGTTAGGAGAGGCTCGGAGATATGTCTTCGAAAGGTAGCATTGCTGTCAAAAGGAACCACACGGAGAAATCGAATGAGAGATCCTAAGTCTTCCAATCTATTTTGAACTGGGGTCCCAGTGATGCACCAGCGCCGCTCAGCATGAAGCGTGGAGACCGCTCGAAACTGTTGCGTAGACTGGTGGCGTATTGCATGGGCTACGGGACCAGGATGTTAGCGTGCGCAGAGCATAGGTTTCCCAATGAAGTCAATACCTTCGTCAAGGACAACTCGAAACCACATTATTTGTTGGAGAGGACTCGATCTTCTCGCCACGTCGGACGCTAAAGTAGCATAAGTGGTCAGAATCACGTCATGTCCGATTATTGAGTCGACCTCAGTCTCTTTGGCGATGCCGTGGTACTTGTATATTTTGAGCAGCCCAGGATTCACGTGTCTTCTCATTGGCGGTCAGCGCTATCTAGAACAGACTAGCTATATATCACAGACCTTTGAATCTCGTCTCCCCAACCATCCAGAAGTACTTGTGATTATGAGCAATGGGCTGTGTTAACGTGGCCGTGTTGCAAGAAGCTTACCTGCAGAAGGTGCGATGACAAGAGTGGAGCTCGCTCTTCGAAGGTTTGAGTGGCCAGTGCTCCCCTCGACATGATTTTTCGCATTCAAGAAAGCACTGGCTTCGTTGAGGGACATTGCAATTGCAGATATCAGGGCCAACGTCTTCCCTAGGCCCATGTCATCTGCGAGTATTCCTCCTCTGGGGGAATCTGGCTTTGCCAATGTTCTCGATCCGAGGATAGCGTGCTGATAGCTAGCAGAATCATGCAATCAGTGGATGTGACTTGGATTGCAGCTTTGGGGCAAGGGTAGTAATTAGCTCACTAATGAATCCCGCTCTCGTCTTCGTGTGCCTTCCATAACGAGAAATCATCATGAGCAACTGCCGCCTCCCTTTGTATAACAAAACATAAGCCTTCCTTTTGATGTCTAGACGCAAAGCCCGCGGTGTCAGCCACGCATCTCAGATTTCAAGAAAAGAGACATACTGGAGTAAGGGTGTCTTGATATGTAAATCCGCATTTCGGCTTGCCAATTGGCGAGTGTGTTCGACTTCTTCGAATACCTTAGCAATGTCTACACTCGGGGTTCCCTGTTCTTCTCTTTTGGAAGATGGTGAGATGTGAGATAAATCCAATTCTTGTATTCCAGGAATCGCGTAGTAGTGAGGGTTGTTGTATGGAACATTATTCTTTAGACAGACCGGATGCTGAAGATAAGTACGCGCTTTGGAGAGTCGTTTGCCAACCTCTTGAGCGATTTCCTCTGACCCGTATAGATCGATTGAGATAGAGATTGTTTGCCTTCCTTCCTTACGTTGCGGATATGGTTTGTTGGAATTCCCACTCTCCAAGACGGCCTCGAGCCTGATCGATGGTAAATCTTGTAATGTTCGAAGTGCTGTTGTGGTGCGAGAATGCACTACCGCAAAGTCTTTGCCGTCGCTCGACTGTAGGAAGTAACATCCTTGACGCAAGAGCACGGCGAAATGTTGGATGGTCTCTGCATTTGCTGAGAGAGTAGAGGCGTCGTTGTCATCGGATTGATCATCATTCAACAAGGCAGCTTTGACATCGAAAATCTAGTTTGACGTTAGCAAGGGTATGGTTGCTCTTTCCTATGTCCCGCAATTCGCTACTGTTCACGCTAGTGTAATTTACTTACCATCCCAAAGCAAGTCTCTGCCTGAGTCTTCGAAAATTCCTCCAGCTCCAGCGTCTTTCTCGTTACCCTGCTATTTGAACTGCAGTCTGGCATTGGGATATCGCCATCGTAGTCGACTTCGTCGCTGTCGCTTTCATTTGCTTCAACTGAGTCCATACTATCTCTTAGATTATAGTTGATACTGTTAAGACCTCTGCCTCAAAGACGTCAGCCGATGCTGTGACTGCTACATGTCAGACGTGGCATCATTAGCATTGCTTACGGCTCTTCTGTCGGTTGCTCGGAAGTCGCATTAACGGCACGTCTCCTCAGCCGAATGTCAGCACCTTCAGCATCTTCGGCGTCGTCTGTGTCACGAGATCTGGATCTTTTGAGTGATCCTGTGGATTTCGAATCGCTCAGATAAGGATTCTGTTTCATAAAACTCAAGGCCGACATTGTCAGTGGAAAACTTTCTGGTCTGGTTTATTCGCCGACATTCAAGCATGAGCAGGACTTGATATCTCTATGATACACCGAGAACGTTGAAGCTCCAAAGTGGCCCCAAAAAACGTAATTTGCTCGTTCTACCTGTCGTCGAGAGACCACCTGCTTCCACAGATGTTTCTGAAAGACATCGTAAACCACATTCGGATGCAGGAATTGACTGGTCCGGTGTTACTTCTTTGTTTTTTGCATAGGGGTAATGTCAACTCGATTGGGAAAAACGGTCAATTCGCTTTGTGGCTGTGGCAAGCCAACATCCCTGCAGCAACCTGCAGGCAAAACAAGGCTGCCAGGGCTGAGCCTTACGTGTATCTGCCTTGTGCAAATGCTCCACAAAATCTTGCTTTTCGGCGGCGGCTGTGTTCTTTCCTTCCTTAAAAGCTTGAATGTCGGGAGCATCCCTTGTGAAGCCCTTGTAAGTCTTTGTGGTTGCAGATCCGCGGGTTGGTGCGACGAATCAAAGGGACATTACGCAATGGGCCTACTGTATCATCTCCACTATTGACAGTAACATCTGACTAAATCCTCCAAGTGCGATGGCCGGCACAGGCACTGATAGCGCGTTCATACGTGCTCTAGAGAGGTTCAAGGCTCATCTAACTCCAGCAGAGCGAGACGAATTTGGTGTTGCTAGTCTCGAGGACGTCCAGAATACGATAGCCCATATTCAGCAAACTCAAGGATCAGAGAGAACAATGAGAAATTTCACCAGAATCAAGGGGTTCCTTGAAGCCATGGAACAGTATGGCAAAGTTGTTGAAGTCTTTGTTAACGTGTCGGATATAATAGCTTTTGTTTGGGTGGGTGGGCAATTTCTGTCCACTAACAAATCTCCCGGCTGACGGAAAGGTTTGATAGGGCCCTATGAAGTTTCTGCTCCAGGTACCACACTCATCTGATTCGCCGATTTGATGGAAGTTTGGAGAGCTGATTAGCCTTGATCGCTAGATCGCTAGCACTTGGGTCGAGTCTTTTGACGTATTACTCGACGCGTATGAGGAAATCAGCGAAAATCTTCCTCAACTACTAAGGTATAGCGAGCTCTTTGAGCGGCATGCTCATATGAGAAAGGTCCTCGAGTTGATCTACGGAGACATTTTGGAGTTTCATAGACGTGCTCTGAGGTTCTTCAGCCGTCCCAGTGAGCTTGCCCGCTGAATTTGCTTCCTGTGGCTTCGCTGACGTCGCGTGCCATGGCATGGAAACAGCTGTTTCGTTCGTCATGGAAAACGTTCAGAACTCAGTTCCAGTACATTCTCAGCAGTTTGAGCCGTCATAAAAGCTTGGTGGAAAGCCAGGCAAGCTTGGTAGAGTATGAGCAGTCAGAGACGGCCCGATTGTCTGCGCAGAATAGCTTTGAGGTTATTGCGAAGGCCGAAACACTCAGGCGTTCTTTAGCGGTGACCGAAAAGATCCACCCGCCAAATACTCTTACCGATCATGAAGGAGCAGCCGAAATACGTCAGGATTACCCAGACTCCGGAAGATGGATTCTACGGCATGCTGCGTTGAGAGATTGGATGGACTTCAGGCGCCCCAACATACCAGTACTATGGGTAAATGGGATTCCAGGAGCTGGTACTCTACCTCCCTTACACCGAAACATCAAGTCGCTGTAGCCCACTGGCTAACACTGGTCCCAGGCAAAACTGTGATTGCCTCTCTGATCATTGAGGAAATGAAGAATGTCAATTCTGTCTACCTTGGCTTCTTTTACTGCAAGTATAGCGATAACCAAAAGAAAACATTCACGGATGTCCTACGTAGTATCTTAGTCCAGCTGGTTCAACAAAATGAGGAACTCCTGTCTTATGTGTACGACGCATGCTGCTCGACTAGTGAGCTTACGCTGGATTCTCAAAAGCTCCTCAAACAACTCGTGGAAACATCACTAAGAAGTTGCCCTGATACGTGCATCATCATCGACGGCATAGATGAGTGTGAGGAGATGGAGGAAAAGAAAACCATTGCGTGGTTCTTAGCAACGTGCGAAACCGTTATGAAAGACATCGGGGGAACGATACGTCTGCTTTTCGTCAGTCAGAGGGACAGAGTGACAGAAAATTTGCTTGCCCAAGCAGCAGTGATATCCCTGGACTCGGATTATCACCAGAAAGACATCCAAAAGTATGCTCGCCAATGTTCACTAAAGATACAACGCAAGTTTGAAATCCCGGAAAGTTCAGCCAGCCAGATCGGCACTATTGTTGCTGCTCGAGCTAAAGGTGAGCAGAACCCTAAATATACAACGGCTCATATGATCCAGCAGCATTTGATTTGACCGCTTTTTTTAGGGTTGTTCCTTTTCGCCAAGTTAGTTCTTACTCACCTATTTAGCCAAACGACCCGAGAGAAGCTATTCGCAGAACTCCAGCCGGACATCTTTCCCACGGGACTAGGAGCAGCGTCAGTCTGACTATCTATCATCCTCAAGTCACTTCCTAAAAGCGCTCTCTAGTGCTAATACTGTATATGGACTGTTAGGTATGAGCGAATCGCACTCCGTATCTTTGATAATCCCAATCAATCTGAACGCGAGGACGCGCACAACATCTTTAGATGGGTCATCTGTGCTAAAAGACCCCTCAAATGGAGCGATGTCCAATCCGTCTTTGCAATTGACCCTCTTTTGCAAAAGGTTGATTATGATGAGCGTCAACTACGCGTTACATGCAGAGAATTGTGTGGATCTTTAATTGAGATAGGTGCAGGGGATACACTTGAGCTCGTTCACCAGAGTGCCAAACTGTAAGTTTACTAACCAATTGCTTCCAGCTTTGCTGCACGGGCAAGAAGTTAATAAACCAGCTAGATACTTGATAAAGACCACTCGTATCTGTGTAAGATCGGGAGACTTGCATATTGCCGAATTTTGCCTCCATTATCTCAACTTTGGATGTTTCGACGCACATCTGACTGATGCAGAGATCCGAGAATTTCTACGACAACGGTACTATTCGTTCGAAGACTACGCAATAGCACACTGGCTTGACCATGTGGAGTCAAGTACGGCCCAGCTACTGCCATTGGAAACCATTTCTTTGGAGCGTTTAGCGCAAAGACTCGAAGTGTTCCTTGGGAAACACTGGTCGGACTCACCACTAAATCCATTAGTACCCACTGAGCCGAGGTTTCAGAGCATCAGACAATGGGACTTCACGGACAAGCTAGACACTCTCGCACAATTAGCCCACCAAAGGAAGTCCAATGGGAACTTTCTGGATATTGAGGTTCAAGTTCAACGTAGGCGATTGATCTATGAAGATATAATCACCAACAATAATCCATATAATGAAGCGTTTCGAGAGCATTTACTCCTTAACACATCAGGATGCTTCAAGTGTCCTAAAAAATATTGTGATTACTTCTTCGACGGTTTCGCAAACAAAGAATATCGAGACAAGCATATCAATCAGCACGAGCGACCCTTTCGCTGTTCTTTCAAAGAATGTCCTTATGCGGAGTTGGGACACGGAACAGAAAAAGAATTGAAACAACACGAACGAAAGTCCCATCCGAGTGGACAAGGCTCCGAGTGGGCCTTTCCGACGTACAAGCCGAAAAGGAATCGGAACATCTTTTCTGCGTGTAAAAAGGGAGATTTGGCTACTGTACAGCGGCTCGTTCGAGAAGGAGCAGATGTAAACCAGAAATTGAGGCCAAATGGATATAAAACCCCACTGTTTCTCACATTCAAGAACGACCACGCTGATGTCGCAAAGTATCTTATTGAGCAAGGAGCCAAGAAAGATTGGGACATAAATATCTCATGGGTAGCCCAATACGCTAGTATTTCTGTCCTGCGGATATTGCTTGAGATGGAAGCAGACCCTACACGCAGGATTGTATGTGCAGAGGATGCGCTAAGGAGCGCTGAATCCTACAGTTGGGTAGATGCGGTTCCACTTCTACTTTCCTATGGTGTCGATATCAATCGTAAAGACTGGCTTGGGTCAACACCCTTGCGACGGGCGAGGAATCAAGGACATCACGCATTCGCGCAGACCCTCCTTGAGCACGGGGCCCTGGACGACTCACCAACCCCACCGCCTGCAACCACAGTCACCCCACGGTCTGGAGCCTCAGCATCACCTTCCGTGCACAACCTCTTAAACTAAAACAGCACATGATTACAACCATCAACCATCTGCACATGTCATCTGAGAAGAGGATAGGGGCGCCCGCTCAGAGGCAGCCTAAGATTTCCTCGGTGGTCGACAGTCAAAGGTTTTGGAACCGAGCAAGGATGGATACGCTGATTACATGGAGGGACCGAATGCAAACGACGTTATATTGATCAATCCTGCATCTATCTAGGATTGCGTACTGCTCATTCTGCTAGCGTTTGTAAGGAAGTTGTATAGCCGTGAATAGTGAAGGGTATGAATGATGGACAAAGCCGTGTATATGCTGATTATGTGGAGGGTTGGCATGGCCACCATATTAATAGCAACCACATATATACTACCATCTGGCGTTAGAATCAATCAATTCTATCACAAATCTGTCACTGAATAATTCTCCTTTATCACAACATACGCAATAAAGGTTCCTATGGCCATCAGCATTGAAGATTTTGAAGACCGAGCAAGTGCGAATGCACTTATTATGTGAAGGAAGCGTGGGATCTAGTTGCTAAGACTAACACAAGGATAGAGTGTGTATGGTGAGAACACAAACGACGTTTACAGATCAAATCCTGAGAGGCGGAATTCATATCTATCTACGACTTGCGAGCTGCTTCTTATTGCCCTAGAGGTTACTGACCACGGCACTGGGTATTGATATTTCTCTCCCTCAACGGCAAACAAAAGGCAAGAGGCAAAGAAGTCCCAGTCAGTGAACATATGTTGTCATGAGTGGATCTTTCACACTGATGCATTTGGCACTCTAAGCAATCTACCTTATGTACGACCCATCACATTCCGAAACCCACATCTCCACAGTCCAATCTTGTGCAAAAGTCCGAAAAAAGTAGCGATGATATAAGGAAACATCCGCGCGCTATAACTCTCACATACCACCCCACCATCCCACCGCCTCACTCCACCGGCTTCCTCGCCCACCCACTCAAACACCTCCACCCAGCCCCCGTCCACTTCCCCTCCTCCAGCACCTCCGCCACCCCTTCCAACAACCTCTCCCTCTCCTTCCCCATCTCAACCTGCAACCTAAGCATCCACTGCTCCCACGCCCAGCTCCCCACCAACCCCGCCATACTAGCCGCATCAGCCGTGCTACCCACAGGCCCCTGCACCGCCTCTACTTTCATCCCTTTCCCATTCCCGACTGCTCCTCCCTCGTGAAGAAAAGTAGACACGTCAGGCGGCGGCGTTTCAGGCAGCAAGCGCTGCTCTTTCGTCGGTGTGCCCACTGGCAGAAAAGTCCACGCACGCTTTATATCGTCGAAGCCGGCGCGGCGGAGGCGGCCAAGGAAGGATTTGGTGGGTAGAGGGTCGTAGCCTCTCGTTTTGAGGTTGAAGCCGAATTCGACGCTCAGGGCCGTGCCGCGGGCGCCGGCGTTGACGAGTTCGGAGTCCAGGAGGAAGAATTCGAGGTAGCCGCCCGGTTTAAGGCAGCGGAGGCATTCTTGCAGGCAGAGGTCGTATTCGTCGCCCTCGAGGCCGTGGTGGACGTCGATTTTGAGATGGGAGAAGAGGGTTCGGGCGGATATGGCGGAGAAGTGGTTGTTGGGGTAGGGGAGGGTGTAGAGAGAAGGGACGGTGTGGAGACGGTGGTTGTGGGGGCCGCGGATCGTGGGGGATGAAAGGGTGTCGGTGGTGCTGGCTGTGTAGATTTTGGCGCGACGGTATTCGCGGGAGCAATGCCAGCCCCAGTCAGCGGACGGTTGGCCGCCGAGGTCGAGGATGCGAGGGACTGATCTGATTTTGCAGCCTTTGATATCGTTGAGTGATGGAGCTTTTGTTATCGATTGGACCGCGGGACTATTGAGGAGGCGACCTCCGCTTAGGTACTTGGCGGCCTCGATGACCCAGATGCTGGCGCTGACTTGCTCCAGTGCTTGGCGCTCTCTCTCTACTCGCGCGAAAACTTCTTTTTCAGTTGTGCTCTCGGCTGATGCTTCTTTTCCGGGCATCATTGAAATAGGTCGATGCGGAGCTGGACGACTGGCTTTTGTGATCTTGAAATGGCCTTGAAGTTGAGCAATGTGCTCATGAGGGAGGCTAAACCTGGCAGCTTGAAGTGAATCAGACCTGGTATGCCTATGTCTAAAGGGATCGATACGGCTCGACTGTCTCTTGATATGTTGGAAAGCGTGGTAGTAGATTGGGTCTCCTTCTCCAGGCCTCCTGATAACCGAATGTTCTCGCTTTGCGATTTCGCTTTCCAAAAATTTCACAGCTTTCTTCATGGGCGCTTCCAATGAGTTGTTCCTAGTGTGGCTACTACTTCTCTCAAGAGCCTTCCCAGTGCTAAGACCGACTTCACTAGCAGGATAAGTCTCTCTCAACGAGGACATATACGAAGTCTGAGCAGCAAGCCATACACTTGTTCTATCTAGGCTTTTCTCGGCACTTTCTTGAATGGCCTGCTCATAGTTGTCCTCATGATCACTCAAGGGCGCAGTGATCGCGATCGGATGTACTTCACCACCGCTGCGGCTTTCCGGAGATGGAACCTCCTCGACGAGACGTGGAGGTAATTGGCGAGCGGTAGGTGGTCCATCGGTGTTATCATCGTCCACTTCCACGATCTGTTCAACCGGTGCGGACGGCTCTCTATTCCATGGACATCTGTAGAATTGCTCGGCCGTCGTCGATGAAGGTGGTAATGCAGACGCAGGCAAGGGCCCACTGAGACACCATGTATGCCTTGCATTCGAGCCCAAGGATGAGAAGAAACCGCCGGGAGATGGAATGCTGAGGCGCGATATGCTGTAATCTGAAGTCTGAGACATCGGCGTGATGTCCGCGCTTGACGGCCTAACGGGAGCCGGGAATACTTCTTCCATTTCCTTCTCTGATTCAGTCGGCGAAGCGAATTCTGGTATCTCGAGGGATAAATGTTGCAAGGTATCTAGTGCAGCTGGTGGCAGCTGGACGCCGATCTCTTGCGCAGCGTCGTCTAGATTTGGCACTGGACTGTCCGTATGGTACCGCCCAGCATCAATAGCAAAATCTTGAACACTGATGCAATCTTCAGGACTGTACTGTCCAGATCCATCGTCGATTCGGACTCTGAGTTGTGGCCGATTTAATTTGGTACCACCACCTAGCCTGTGCATAGCTTCCACTTGTCCCCACACTTCCCCGCCCTTCGGATGGATATGCATATCAGGTGTAACCGGAGCGCTAGTGCCAGCGAGCGGATCCGAGTCGAGACTCCCATTCAGCGACGGCGGATTGCTTAGCGCAGGCAAGTCGTGACTAAGCAAGGACAGCGCCGCAGGTGAGATGGGTATCTTCGGTGGTCGCGGTGGAGAAATCGCGTGTTCCTTTTGTATTGTGGGCCAGTAGCTTGGAGACGGTATTACCAAGGTGGGGTATTGGTTCTGCCTTGCCTTTGACAAAGGTGCTTCATTCGAGGACAACGAGTGTACGCTGATCGAGGTTTGTACGGAGGGAGCGATGTCAGAATCATCATCAGATATGTCATACAATTCATCGAACTCTCCGGAGTTCCGATTCGTCCTATAGGATGAGGAGATGGAGGAGGTCAATGATGGTACAGGGGACGTCGACTCTCTTGATGGTGCAGGTGATAGATGTTGATTCCTTCCGCGATCCTTAACCTCTGCCTCTCCATCGCTATAAGGTTCTTCTTCGTTTCCGTCTTCTATTATAGTATTAAGGACGTGCTTCCGGACCAGCCGGAGAGGAGCTTCGTAAGTGGTAGCAGGCAAAAGATAAGTATCCATGATAGTGAACGTTGCGTGGCCCAAATGTAGGAAAAGCGAAGGGGAGTATTATGAAAGAGTATGGGAACGTCCGATCAACGGATCTGTAGATGTCTGCTCGATCAACGGGCCACACCAACACGAAGCTGACAGTATGAGAGAGAGAGAAAGAAAAACTGAGATACAGAATCAGATAAGAAAATCTAAAGCAGCAAGGAGAGGCAAAGACAGCGAAGGAGGGAGGCCGCGGCCGTGGTCTGGCTATATAACTGGGATCAACAGCGGGGCGAGCCATGGCATTTGTAGGTGGGCGGTTGCAGGCACTGGGGTCAACGGCTGTATGCAGGAACAGTAGGAGACTATATTTGAAAGCGCCGGAGTATTGAAGGTTTTGGGAGAGATGAGAGGTGGTGCAGAGAATGGAAGCCATTGTTAACATGGACTAAGCATCAAGAGTGTGGATGATTGGATGGAGGTGCAGCTTCACCAGCTCTGTAAGCGCCCACTGTTGCTATCTTGGGCGCCTTGCCAAATTGATTGGACGACCTTATTTGATCCCATACCTTCGGTGATAATGCCCAACGGTGAAGCTATCTCTCGGTACGTGAAGATTTATATGATTGATGAAGACAACGAAGAGCAGAGAGGAGCCTCTTTGAACGAACGCCAAGAAATAGTCATTGGCGAGAAGGACCGTAGTTTAGCCGAACGACCTTCGCAAGCTCGGCGGCATAAAGTGTATGAGCGCATAACTGCACTCTAGAATAGCATACCATAGCAGCTTTGAGTTGTCATTCGAAAAGAGGCCTACAAGTACACAAGAGGCCAAGGCTCAATCGATAGCAGGCATCGCTTTCCGAACCCTTCCAGGAATCGGTAATCATGAGTCCTCCAGCTATCATAGCGCCCTCCATCTTGTCTGCAGACTTTGCTGCTCTAGGCGCTGCCTGTTCAGACACGATCGATAATGGTGCTGATTGGTGGGTGGCTTCTGAGGCAGTAGATTCTTCAGCACACTGACGCTCTATTCACTGCTCTAGGCTACATGTCGATATTGTAAGTAGGATCTCGTCGGAACCAAGCCATGCACTCGGAACTGATCTCAATAATCTAGATGGACGGTCACTTCGTACAGCCCCCTTAAGCAACTTATGCGCTGAGTTTACATTCACTAAGCCAAATCCAGGTGCCTAACATCACATTTGGAGCGCCTGTAGTGACCAAGATACGTCCGCACGTTCAGCGCCCAAAAGCAGCTCGCGGCAAGGGCACCTTCGATTGTCATATGATGGTCGCCGAGGTAGGCAGCTGTATGCTACTCCCACTTCCATTCCTCAAAATCCTGGGGAGACCATGTGGCTAACCGCTATGCTTCTTTAGCCTAAGAAATGGGTCAAGGAGTTTCAAAAGGCGGGATGCGATCTATACTGCTTTCATTACGAAGCCGCCATCGCATCCACAGCCGCCGAGAACCCTGAGGACGATACCGAGACCAAGACCAGCCCAAAAGAGATGATCCAGTACATACATAAGAGCGGTATGCTAGCGGGTATTGCAATCAAGCCGGAAACGTCGGTAGATGTTTTGTGGGAGGTCCTCGAAAGCCCAAAGAGAGAAGAGGTCCCTGATGTAAGATATAGCGGCTTCAACTAGACTGGCCTCGTTGACAATGTCCGTTCTAGATGGTGCTTATCATGACTGTACATCCTGGATTCGGAGGACAGAAATTCATGGCGTCAGAGCTACCCAAGGTCAAGGCGCTACGAGAAAAATATCCAGACCTTAACATCGAGGTTGATGGTGGTTTGGGCGTGGGAACCATAGACCAAGCTGCAGATGCTGGTGCCAACGTAATAGTTGCAGGATCTGCGGTCTTTGGTGCCAAAGACCCAGCGGGCGTTATCAAGGCCTTGCGGGAATCGGTCGAGAAGAGAAGACAGTCGAATCTATGAAATCATGATCGATTATGAGTGGTGATAATAAACCTACTCAGGCTGCTACGCTGAATGATACGAATGGGCCGAATCGCTGACCTCCCATGATCATTAAAAAAAGCGTGCTATCTTTAGGGCTAAGACGATGACTGCTAGCCCAACAGCAGAACTGTCCCTCAATCCTGAGTGGATGGTCAATCTGTGAGACGATCTCCGTAGCTGTAGTTGAATTGGCATTGAGAAGCGTGACATGCTCGGGGCTATGCAGTTGAACGCCTTATATCCATCGCCTAATTTCATTAGTTTTAGTGTCAATCGTAGAAGGCGTGTTCGAGTGGGGATAACGGGGTAAATGAGTGATGTGGAAGTGGCTGAATGGAGGCAGCCCACAGCCGACAGGGTCCGCACCCCTGCGCCGTGATCAGTCGAACGAGTCACAGTCCATCATTCTCATCATTCATCACGGGCAGTTTTCTCAATGTAAAGATCTTGAAGTGGTGAATCCCTGGGTTTGTTGCGCTGAGAGAAGCGGGGAGAAATGTCTACGACCATGCCTACAGCTCCAGGGGATCTGAGGGACTACAGAGACAAATCCTTCGACTCCGAGTCCGACTTCGAGAATGACCCGATCTCAGAGCATGGTCGCATTTCCTCCGAAACAGCTATACGTGATCAGAGTCTGCTGGAGGAAGAAGAAGAGAGGGAGAAGCTGCTGGCAGCTACAAGTACACAGAAAGCTCCATCGAAAGGCTTCTTTAGCAGAAGACTGAAAGAAGAAAAGCCAGCAGAAATTGAGCTCAATGAGAAGAAGCCGCGACATCGGCGGTCACATAAGACTAGAAGAGAGAAGACAGGCAGCGGTAAAGATGAAGAGGGCGAGCTTCTGTATGAGATGGAGGAAGGAGGCGAGACTTATGACACAAGCTCACAGGCCTCATCTAGCTCCACAGAGTTGGACAAGCAGAATTTGGCCCATTCTTCCATGTCAAAGGTACTGCATATGAGGACTATTGTTGAAACATGGCTGATGCTCCTCTCACAGCGCCGGAAATGGGCTTTCTGGCACATCCTTGGTCTATCGATAGCAGCACTGTTTGCTGCCTTCTCATTTGGAGTCTATAAAGTTACGCGAAGCTCTCGTCCGGCACAACTCTCACTCCTCTCCAATGGCACGTCTACTTTCGCACCTACAACCATCCTCATCTCCCTCGATGGCTTCCGAGCTGACTTCCTCAGCCGAGGTATCACCCCGACCTTGAACCAATTCATAGCAGAGGGTGTCTCCCCCAAATACATGAAGCCTAGCTTCCCAAGTGTCACATTTCCAAATCACTACACCCTCGTGACAGGTCTGTATCCGGAAAGCCACGGCGTGGTGGGCAATACCTTCTGGGACCCTGATCTGGAAGCGGAGTTTCACTATACAGATCCCGCAAGAAGCATGCAACCAAAGTGGTGGGCCGGAGGTGAACCACTATGGGTGACGGCGGAAAAGCAAAATGTCAAAGCGGCGATACACATGTGGCCGGGATCTGAGGCTGGAGTGGAGTTTGGCGCTACCTACGTGGACAAATTCAATGGAAGTGAAGTCCTATCTCGAAAGACTGAGCGTATACTCGGCCTACTTGATCTCCCTAGTATCGAAAATGAGCTGGTACCCCAGCTACGACCACAATTTATAGCTGCCTACGTACCGGACGTTGACCGTATGGGACACAAATATGGACCAAACAGCACTGAGATATGGGATACTATCTCAAGTGTAGATGAGATGCTGCGCGACATTTTCGCGGGACTGGAAGAGCGAAACCTCACAAGTCTTGTCAATGTAGTGGTGGTCAGCGACCATGGAATGGCTACTACCTCCACGGACCGTTTGGTCCAGCTTGATGATATAATTGATCTTGGTCTCGTGGAGCACATTGATGGTTGGCCTTTGTATGGCTTACGACCCAAAGACCCCATCGACCTCCGCGGGCTCTATGATCGCCTTCTGGTCGAGTCGCAAAGCAGCGGCAATTTTGAGGTCTATCTGAAAGAGAATATGCCCGAAAGGTATCACTTCTCCAATAATGACCGCATAGCGCCTCTATGGGTAATACCAAATACTGGTTGGGCCATTGTTCACAAAGAAGACTTCAATGTAAAAGAAGCCAAAGCGAAAGGCGAGACTTATAATCCCCAAGGCTTACATGGGTATGATCACGAACACCCGTTGATGCGTGCGATCTTCGTTGCCCGAGGACCGGCGTTCCCACATCAGCCTAATAGCAAGCTTGAGAACTTTCGTCAGCTATTCCACCTTTCATGTGCTGAAGACTATCTAACAAGTTACCAGAAAACACTGAGGTCTATAACATTGTGTGCGACTCAATAAGAATTGTACCCAAGCCCAATAATGGCACACTCCGTCTACCACTCAAGCCAATTGGCCTGCACTCCGACAAACCCAGTTCTTCGGAAGAGGATAATCCAGATTTCACTGCCGAAATCTCCCATATCGACGACCCAGTCACAGAAGCCAATGAAACCAAATTAGCTGACGCCCCCGTTGAAAGTGATGTCGATGTCGACGGACCACACGCGAGCGATACAACGCCGATGGCTCCCGTCGAGACCGTACTCATCGTTGAAACAGCGTCACCAGAAGGTATGGCAAATGAAGCAACTTGAAGCGGTGTTTTGAACTGACAGCTTATAGACGAGGAACAATCAGAAGAAACCAAAGAAGAGCTGAACAGTTTCTGGGCTCTAGTCAAAGCGAAGATGAAGGCTGCGCAACAATGGGCGAAAGAACTCATTGCGAGTTTGAAAGCAAACCATAAGGGTGCTACTGAGCAGGAAAGTGAGTCATTTAACCAAGGTGATGTTACCTCGTAGGATTCTTACTGCCGGCGTTTGGTACGACTGGCGATTGCTTTCGGAGAGATGCCTTGGCGTTACAGGTGGTGGGCTGATACCCTTGGATCTTTGATTATTGTGAGTTATAGAATTACAGCATACAATTTTCCATGTCTGATGAATGGTTCTGTATCCCCTATGCTAGGCCTTTTGCCATTCACAGGACCCTTTCAATTCACAATCAGTCTCTGACAGCTTCCTCTTCATCTCTTCTTATCTTCGGCCCTTTCAGAGGCAAGTGTACGCAAACTTTGCGGTGTTTCCATGGCTTTTTTCTTTCATGAGTTACTATCTTCACCAAAATAGCTATGCAATCTCTGATTCTTGTTTGGCTTTCAATGCGACTCGATGTTGGCATGTCACTCCGAGGTTTGCTGGCTTCCTCTGTGGCTTGTTTCATTGAATACATATATATCCTGCGTTGTCATTCTTATTTCTTCTGCTCATTTTTTGTTTTGTTTTCCGCCTAATACAGAACGATAGTTCAGGAATAAAACATAACAAAGCTCAGGTATTAAGGGAGTTTGATGGGAACATGTCAGCTTTTTTTATCATAGAGTATCGAATTAAAGCCTTAAAAGCGCTTCTTTTCACTGGGAAATTGTAACAATGTTATTATCGTCAAAGAGACGGTCTATTTGTTTTTCTAATTCTGGCAACAGAAGATAGCGATCCCAGAATATGCGCCTTATGTAACGACTATTGCTACACGCCCTTGCATAGATCACCTTGCTAAGCTCCGCGAGGGGCACCCTCAAACCGATTCTACCATATGGCCTCCACAACTCCTTCGGACTAAGCTGAATTTTTATATGCAGTTAACTCAACGTCCTTGATCTATTCTTTTTCCCTGCTCAGCGACATGTCCGCTTGGGAAAAAGATGGTCTGATCGTGGGATCTTCGGCTGTGGGAACGCTAAAAGGTGAGGTATAATTGAGGTATATATATCTTGGCACCAATCAGGATCTCGGGTTCTCTGTACTATCTCTAGTACCCGAGCGATGAGTTAGTACGACAAGTATATAAACCTGTACGCCCAACCTTTGTACGTCGATTCTGAGTCACTCATACAGCAAAACCACACTCTCAAGGCTGGCATCTATACATCTTCCCCGCAGTTGCTACATGATAGCGTTTCCTTTCACAAAGACATATACACTATCAGACGTCGGTATGTAATTTTATTGGTTCATTACTGGCCGTAAAGAAGCCGAGATTTCTCTTCCTGTCCTTTCCTATTTGAGGTTTCATTGTTCATCTCAAGCTTGCTAAAAATGTTAAAGGGTGTATATATAAACAATTTCGAATCCGAAAGTTGCACATGACCATTCTCGACACCCTCGACCATCTATATCCATAGAATACCATCAGAATGATCAACTCCACCTTCAAAGTCACCTTCGGCATCGAAATCGAATGCATCCTCGCCTTCCATGAGACCCTCCTCAAAGACCACCTGGCCACCACTGGAGCCGACTCGAAGATCATAAAAGACATTCCCGAGGATGTCCGACGAAAGTTCAACCAAATCTCCCGACACTACTTGGATGAAGATACACGTCAGCGCGATACCTCACGCCAGAAGTACATGGGCTGGGGTCTCACAACACCCACCGCCTACCCGGCCGAGTGCGACAACAACAGCTTCCAAGAACACTTTGAAATACACCTCTCGAAATACGGCTACCGAGCATACGGCGGCGAAATCTTGCATGTAGCCCAAGCTCTTCTCCCAAAAGAGGTCGAGGTCCACGACTCCTTCCACAGCGAGAAACGATACACCGACTTTTCGCGCTGGCACCTAACACACGATCGGAGTCTCGTTGGCGTCAATAAGAATGACTTGATGCAGCAACTAGACAAATTCTCCAAAGCTAAAGCACTGGGTGATTTTGATAACATGCTCAAACAACCGAACATGACCAACGATTGGGACACCCATCCCCTCGAACTCGTATCACGAGTCCTTCCATACAATTCTGCGTCTATCGCGGAGGTACACCAACACCTAACGGCTCTCCAAGAAGGACCCACACACTTCGCTTTCCCAACCCGCCACTGCGGGCTGCACGTCCACGTCGGGCTTCCCGTCCCCAAGAAGTAACTACACCTCGGAACTCCCCCTCGGTCCATCGCAACTTCCCCCACGTGAAGAAAGGAAAATCACGCTGATGCCAAAAACCCCCCACAGCCATCCAGCAGGAACGCCACCACCAACCTTCACCCTGCCAACGCTGCAGCACATAGCGTACATACAAGTGATGTACCAAAACCAAATCAGCGCGCTGCACCCGCCATCACGCGGCGACGGCACAAACATCGACCTCAAATCCAACCTTGACAATTTCTACGAGGAGCCGGAACCGCTTACCGACGCCGAATATGACGCTCTGGACGCACGAAGTAAGTCAGCAAGCAAGCATTCGCATCCCCTTTTTGCGCTTGTCAAGCTTGAGCAGAGCGAGAGAGAGATGCTGAGACCGTGAACTAGTCGAAGCCGGCGAAGACCCCGACACCGTCTACGCAGAACGAGCACCCACATTCTCCTTCCAAAAAGCACGAGCGAAGATCTTCGCGCCGGATACGACGGTACAGAAGCTCTCGGAGCTCATGGGCGGGAACGATAGATTGAGGATTGTGAATTGGAAATATGTGGCACGGACGAACGGTAACCACATCCATATTCACCCCAACCCCTCCCCCTTCGCCCTTCCCCCTCCCTCTCCCTCTCTCCAAAGCCATACCGCTAGCCACAAGGATCAAAGCCTAACACCAACCCCTCCTTCCCCCCAAAACAGGCTCCCCCCGCACCCTCGAATTCCGTCAACACGCCGGCACGCTCTGCCCCACCGCCATCGCACACTGGACCACCTTTATCGTCGCGCTGGTCCGCTTGGCGGAATATAATAGTCGGGTTTACGGCTCTGGGCCGGAATATGAGGGTGAGGGATATAAGTGTAGGGAAGTGGGTGAAGGAGAAGAAGAACGAGGAGAAGCAAGTGTGTGGGATTTGATGGAGGGGATGGAGTTGGATGAGGGGGAGGTGGGGTATTGGAGGGGTGTTGTTGGGGGATGGGGGATGGGGGAGGGGGGAGGGGAAGTAGGAACTAAGGGGGTTTGGGAGATGGATGTGGATGTGGATGTGAGAGAGGGATAGGTTTCGGTTGGGTATGAAGGTGGCCGGATTGGAATGAGCATGGTTCCTATCGCATGGCGTCAAGGATCGAGGGTTTCTTTAGCAACACGTATTGTCGAAGCTAAAGTAGCAATACAATCAATATTCTTTCCATTAATCGCCTTCATCCCAAATTTGATATCTCTCTACCGCTTACCCATATTCCATTCCATCCGGAACAGATGAAACGATCGAGACTGACTACAGCAATTCCATTCCATACATATTGCATTATCAAGCACCCCAACTACATCCCCCCTTCCTTTCTCAGACCTCGCTCCCAGCTACTCTACCTCAGTCACACCTAGTACGCAGCAGCATCCTTGACCCGCGCGGCTCAAGACGAAGCATCTACATTAATGATGACCAAGTCACAGGCAGGCAGTCCGACTCTAAATCTCTCCTTAGAAATGACGAGACTTGTTAGCCAAACGCCTGATTCGGGTAGTGGAGATTTTGTTGTGACATATAGGTTTTAGTTGCTACCCTAAAAAATAAGAGGAAAGAGGAAAGGGGAATAGATGGGAAAGAATGTGGGTGGGGGGGAGTATTTGGGGGAAGAAAGGAAGAGGTAAGGGGGAGGTGGGAGGTGGTAATGGTAAAGGCGGGGGTGAGGTGGAGTGTGTATCATGAATGAATGGATGAATGGAAGATACATGACGAATGATGATGGGATTTAAGCTCGAAAAACTTCTTGGTTTCAATAACGTGGCTGCTTTCTCGAATCGCGAAGTCGAAAGGAAGAGCTGGGGAAATGCGAGTATGAAAGGAGGGGTGGCTGGACAGGTTGGAAGTAGATATTATCCTCTTGCGGATGGTATGGGCAGGAAGGGTATCAAATCTTTTTTAATTCTAGGCAAGTCAGATGCAGCATACACAGCTAGCTTTCGCGTGTACTGTCCGCTGCTCTAAGTCCTGCCTGTTTTGCACAAGTCCAGATGCATAAGTCTTCGGTCAGCCAAGCGGTTGTATGTGCTATAACCAGTAAAGCTTCCTGAGTCCTTGAATCGAAGCTCATACCTTCCAAACGACATCACAGGAGCAAGCCTGTACACGGACCCTGGTAGGACTGCTGCGTCCTCAGGTAATCGTGACGAATCCCAAGCCCTCTCTTGCCTTCCTACAAGCCATCTTGAGCGCCTGCTCCTCGGTATCCGTCCACTTGACACTCAGCTCGTCCCATTTCTTCACCGCATACTCCCGTTTAAAGGTCCGTTGCATCTCCTGCAGACGCGCCATTTCGCGCGGATCACCCGTGCCGCTGTACACGACTAATAAAGTGCATGGAGGGAGGAAGTCACGGACCGCTTTGATGTTATTGACTGTTTTAGTGACCGACTCTGCGAGAGTTGTGGAAGGGATATCGGTGGAGACGGGGTCAGAGTCTTGAGGAGTGTGGTTGGACACGTGCCGTCTATTATCGTTCCACCAGCCGCGGAAACCCGCTAGTTCTTGGAAGCGAGCCCATGTGAAGTCCACGCCTCCACCGGGAACGTAGCTGCCGTCGTCGTCGCCAAGCACAGCTCTCTTGACGCCTGCTACAACTCCCGCGTCATCAGCGCAGCCGATGCAGTAGCTGGCCATGGAGCCGAAGTTTCTTTCCGGAGCGCCTTGGTCCACGATTGCGCCTGTTTTGCCTTCCCGGCCGGCATCGATCGAAGTCCCGGCTTTTGGCGTCCTTTTCAGGCGCTTGAAGATGGACTCGACGGTCGCCTCGCTCGTGCCCCATTGCGGTCCTCGTTCGCACTTCATCTTCACAAGGTCAAGGCAAGCCCGCGCGTCTTCGATGCTGTCGTGGCCTTTGGTACCATGACCTTTTTGGATCTCACGACCTAAGTACTTCTGGGCGAGCCATTTCAGAGAAGATTTCATGGGTGGGCCACGAGGATGCGGGTAGAGTATGGAAGTGTCGATGACAAAAGGATGGGTGAGTTTGAGAGCCATAAGGTCAGAATTGAGGGAGTGGCCAATGAGTATGTGTTTGGGGGTGATTTCCTTCAGTAGCCGGTCTTGTATGTCTTTGAGGTTAGTGGTAACGTGCTCGAGGCTAGCTGGGGTGATGCCTGAGTACGGTGTCAGGTAATCGATGATAGGCTTATCTGGCTTGACTAGCTCATCAAGGAGGACGTTGCCATCCCACCCGACCAAGCTGACCCTTGTTAATGCCATCTCGCCGCCTTCTACTCTACACATCTCGCAGTCCATGGCAAGTATGCTCCGACCACCCGTCACGCTTCCTTTCTCAATATCCGCATCCTTAGCAATTCCATCCTCCAGCTTGTCCACTATTGTATCCAGCCAGCCGTCATTGGCTGTTTGCTTGTCCTTGGTTCTCCGTCGTAGGCTTACTTCTTTCTCTGAAGGAGTAGTGAAAGAAGCTGGGTGTACGATGTAGTCATTTTCTTCGAGCTCTTCCGCAGAGGAAACGAATGCTGTGATAGGGGTGCGCTTGTTCTCCCAGCTCTTCCCTTCTCTTGCTGGCTTCGGTCCCTTGATTTGCCTGTCCTCCTGTTTCTCGTCCTGTGACTTTGTAATGGCTGAGTTGAGTATAGCGTGTAAGGGCGAGTGCACCCTTCCGGACCTCTCGTCTCCCGGAGCCTTGACGGGCCAGAGATGGGGAAAGATATCTGCGAGTGGCTTTAGCGGTACTGGCAGCTTGTCAGGCGACAAAGGTATGGGCAGATAGTCATCAGGGGACTTTGGTGGGGGCTTGATGTTGTATCCATTAGATTCTAGCTCATTAGCTACAGGCTCGGCAGATCTGCTTCTATCTTCCATGAATCCATTAGAGGACTTCTGAGCTCCTGGCGACTTGACCGGAAGCTCTTCCGACTCATCCAACTTGATACTGCCATCAAACAAGCCCTTTTCTAAGCCAGGAACTAGCAAGACGACGGCTTTCGTAACCATGCCATGGTGCCTTACAGACACGAATTGTGGAGATGTAGCATCTGCCAGGCAGTAGAGAATCAGGGTCTGTAGATGGTTGATGTTGACGCTCGTGTGTAGTTTGTGCAAGTCTGAGTATCCCAGGCTTGGGTAATTTTTCTTCTTCTGTTTCTTGCCGCCTCTTCCGACGGTTGTCCACTCGTCTGATTCGGACTTGCGCTCGTCAGGCCGCTGATCTGGCATGGGCTCACCGCGTAGATGTGCGAGGGTTGCGCCAACGCCAATGTTGCTGTTGCCATCGGGTCCGTCTTTGGCATACTGAGCGTGCTTGCGCTTCTTGTTGTTCCCACCACCCATGATTGCAATTCGAGTGCGCTTTCCAGACAGACATGCGGTTAAAAAGTCTTTACTTCGTACTGCGTAGAACGGGCAACTAAAGCCTCGAAGTTTACTGCGCTAGTTCTAGAGCTAACCCGCCTTATCCTAGGGCTGTCTCTGCGACTGCTAGCTTCATCTGAACTTATATAAATCTTCATGCGACTGAAGGAATAGGAACCTTCATTCTGTGTTCACAACATCTTGCTTCTTTTCCACTATAAATTGCTTTTGCCCGGCTGCTTGCCTGGCGTACGTCAGACATGCTAGCTAGTCAGACCACCAGACTGGTGGACGTAGCAAACACCTTTGTCATCATGCTCTAACCAAAATTAGGCTAAGCGCTGCATCAACACGTCTGAGGTACTGAGGCAACGCACTGCATCTTCTCCTACCCAACCACAGCAGAGATACATCAACTTGCTTCAAGACCTTCAATAGATCATCCAGCTGCAAAAGACCTTCCCGATGACTAACCTACTCCGAAGATGTGCCTGTTAGATAGGCAAGTATCGGCATTGCTAAGTCAGGCTCTCGGACTAATGCAATAGAGGCTTCTCACTTCCTCTTACCTTCCACTTACCTCTTTTCCCGACACTTTGCCACCTTCTACCCTCTCTGTACTTTTTCCTGCCCCTGGTTCTCTTGCGTTAAAGCACGCAAAGGAAGCGCGATTCCCTAGCATCCTCCTTTACATCAGTCAATCGCCAAACAACAATGCGTCCACTATGTAACGCGCTTCTGCAACGGTGGCATGGAATGTTGGGTCTATCGCGGCAATCACCGCCGTCCTGGTACCGAGATCGACTTCACGAGGAACTACGGGAACGCCGGATAGCACGGACACCCTGGCAGAAGCTCAGCGAGACATCAGATGTCTTCTTTTCCATTAGTCGAGCTCAGTACGATGGCTTTCCAGTTCGAAAATTGCCCCCATTTGTGACCTCTCGCCATATCTTCGTATACGCGTATATGCTTGCAAAGTTCACTTCACGCTGGAAATTCTATCGAACCGCCGCTATCAGATGCAACGCTCCTCACTACGACTTAGTGCGTGAAGTGGTAAATCCCAGCAAAGACCAGAAGCTTGAAGAGGTGGCTTCACGTCACCAGATTGACCCAGCGGAATTTAAAAGAGTTGGTCGGCAACTGCGACAAATATGGCCTCTTCTTCCATAGAGACGTAATTTCCACGATCGCCGCTCAGCCGCAGAAACGCAATCGGGAGGATACAAAGGCCACAGCCAATGGATTGAGAGAAATCCCTAGGTCATGTGTAACATCCGCCGAGTCATCGCCCTATGCTCTGGCCTTTGCTCTGGCTTTTGCCGCTTCCGTACCTTGACTTCTCTTCACCGCTCCATAAGAAAGGCTGGTTGCATGCGTGCAGACAGGTGGACTGCAGCAGCGTGGTCCTGCAATATGCTGATTGGGTGATTAATTTAATCATCGGTTGTGCTTTTTGAGTCACTTGATTGCTCACGAAGAACATAGTAGCCTAGAAGTTAATAGATATAACCAGTGCGGCCGACGTTCCGTCTCACCGTCTTACCTCCACCTCATCTGACACTAGCTACATCTGACACTAGCTACATCTGACAACGAAACACCTCCATCTATCATCGAATTGACTTTCCCTTGCACTTTTCCTACAAGACCGGTTGAGCTAGGATAATGTCTGCCAACCACAGGAACGCATCAAGCAACATACCGGGCTCAACGGCAAATCCTCAGCTAGTAAAAGATATAACCCCTGGAATTGGGTCTGCTTCTGATCACAAAGCAGTAATTGTCGGCTTGTACGGAGTTCCAGGCTCTGGCAAAACATTTCTGCTGAACCAGCTGAAGCGGGAACTTGTATTGACGCATTTTGCGTTTTACGAAGGCTCCATGATGATTGCCACCATTGTTCCTGGCGGTCTTGACGCATTCCAAAGCATGGAAGAACCAGAGAAGGCGGACTGGCGCCGGCGTGCTATCGACGCAATTGGAAAGGCGTGCACTGACCGCGGACAAGTTGGAGTTGTTACTGGGCATTACATGTTCTGGTCAGAGGAGCAGAAGGCTGGACGGCCAGTGGTCACCGAACATGACTTGAAGATATTTACGCACATCCTCTATCTAGACATTCCTGCGGAGATTGTCGCGCGACGTTGTCTGGACGACACTGAAAGGGGTCGAGCATCCACATCGGCAAGCCATTTGCAAAAGTGGCAGCAAAAGGAAAAGACCGAGCTGCGCGATCTTTGCCGCCGTAATGGCATTCTGTTCTCGCTCGTATCACCGTATCCGACGACGCTGCTGAACAAGGTCCTAATCCTGCTAGACGACTTCAGGTGCCATACCGAGAAGTACAACCTATCTCAGGCCGAGCGCAGCCTAGACCATGCCGTCAATGCTAGCCTAAGCCAGTTGGAGACAGTGTTGGTCATGGACGCCGACAAAACGCTAGCTGCAGAGGACGCAGGCGCGTTGTACTGGAGGAGCGGCGCTAACACGCGGGTATTGGAACATGGAGCATCTACGTTGAACGCTTTATTCAGTAGCCCTTTAGGCTACTCGTATACTGCTTTCCGCCAGGCCGCATTGCTATATGAGGAGACGGCTGATGATCAAGAATTCGATGTCTTTTGCCACAACGTGGCATTGACGGTGACCATGCATGCCGAGTTCGTATCCCTGTTGCGACTGGTGGTGGAGCAAGAACATGTTGCCGCGGTGGTAGTCACCTGTGGGCTACGTCGTGTATGGGACAAGGTACTGGAGAAGGAAGGTCTATCAGAGAAGGTGAAAGTTCTTGGTGGAGGACGCATTGCAGATGGTTTCGTCGTTTCAGCGGCAGTAAAAGGTGCCTTGGTGGCTCGTTTGCGAGAGGTCCACCATAAGAATGTCTGGGTGTTCGGAGATAGTCCTCTGGACTTGGACATGTTGTGTAAGGCAGATCGAGCCGTTGTCATGGTCGGTGAGGAGCATACCAGGAGCAAGACCATGGATGCGGCCTTGACAAACGCCATCGACCATGACGGCCTTCGGGCAAGTCAGGTTGTGCTGCCAAGCAATGCCTCACCAAGGCTAGATACTACCAGGCTTCCCGTGATCGAAATCACTGACCCCGATTTTGTTAAGGCTCTCCTGCGCGGCCGATATACACGTGGTGGTCTTCAAATCCTTTGTGCCACAGAGAAGAACGCGGCAAAGCTGCTCGCAACGCCGATGCGCGATGCAGCTGTTGGTGGCCCCAGCCTAAGGGAAGCGCATCGCCGTGCCGGATGGTATCTGGCTATCGAGTTCCTTACCGATGTTATGGGTCTCGAACAATCTCCAATTCGGCATGTCCTGGGCCACGAAACAAGAGGCCACCAACTTTCTCACGAGAAACATACAACGATCGTGGCGCTAATGCGCGGTGGAGAACCCATGGCGTTTGGCGTCAGCGACGCCTTTCCACTTGCCATGTTTCTCCATGCCAAGGATGCTGACGACATCAAGATCCACCATTTGCAAGGGCAGTCAACAGTGGTGCTGGTAGATTCGGTAGTCAACACCGGCAAGACGATTGTTGACTTCGTGCAGCACGTTCGCAAGCTTCATTTTACTATTCGCATCGTGGTAGTTGCCGGCGTCGTACAGGCCCAGTGCGTTTCTGAGGGCGGTCTCAACCAGGCACTCGCACGTCATGGAAAAATCCATTTTATTGCACTTCGCCTTTCCAACACGAAATTCACTGGCAATCGCACCACGGACACTGGCAACCGTCTATTCAATACAACGCATCTACCCTGAGCCAGACAAGCATGGGGTCGCATAGATAGAATCAAACTGCACCATCTTAACATCGTTCCCAGGCAATGCACTATGGAGGAGGAAGGCACAAGCTCTGCTACCGCCTGTTAGATTGATGAGTATTAATTTGTGTCTGAACCTCTTGCTCCAACCATTGAATCTCTTGATCTCATCTTTCACACTCCAGTGCTTAGACTACCCCTCTTCCTCAGTTGTAGAGACGTCCCTTTGTTCTCCCCATTCCGTGGTTCCACAAGCGTCGACCCTCTTCCAGAATGCACATTTTCGATCTCGACTCTCTTCGCCTTACTCGGGCTTCCGCCCTGTTTGAGCATCTCTCACGCCCCCACCCCAACCCCCACCCCCACTCTCAATCAACATTCAACACCACCGCCATGGCGAGTGCCGAATGCCCACTACGTAGTACTCACCACATCCCTTTCGCTTACCGCAACCACACGTAGCGAGCGCACATGTACTACTACGTGCTATTCTAATAACTCGCCAAAAGTACAAGTCCGGTGTTTACCTTTTTAAATTAGCCCGGAGTGGTTTGATGAAGTTGAAAACATCTAAAGCATTCGGTTGGGGGCAAGGGTGTAGAAGGAATGGGATGGCTTGTGTGGGGCCGATGTGTCCAATCCAACAATACTGGCCTACATTGGGGCTAGTATAGAGTACCACAGACATTCTCAATTGGTTTGTATCATCATAGCGGTATCTTGTATATGCCGATCATACTGAGGTCGTACTCGACCATTTTCTGATATCAAAGAATGGTCGCGGCTTTATAAGTATTCGTGCAGGACGTCTTGGCCTCAAGCTCTCCAATCAAGTCTCAATATCATCTTTTTCCATCTCCATTCTATAACCTATGCACAATGATCTGTCAACGCTGTTTCCGTCTCCTGTCGCCATCGGTTCCCCGTTCCAGGACCCTCCGCTCCCTTTCCACGACTTCCAGACTCCTCTACCCCGAAAGCCCACCTCCAGCGACTTCCACATCTGCCGCCCAGCCATTCTCCACGCCCTTTACGCCATCGCCTGCAAAAACGCCCGGTATACCCTCATCACCGAGTACAACTCGTAAATCAACATCTAAAGGTCCCGCACGTCCACCCAGCAGTGTTCCAGCGGGCACACCATTGAAGGGATTGGGATACATCAAGGGCAAAGAGGCGCCGGTTGCGAAAGAGGACTCGGAGTATCCTGACTGGCTTTGGGGGCTTCTTGATCCTAAGGAGGGGGATATGAATGCGGAGGGGGCGGCTGGAGATGCTTTTGGTAGGCCATACCGGTCCGTTGCATGAAGAGGCTGGGACGGGTAGAGCGACTACAGATAATGGCCTGCTGTTCAATCGCTTCAATCGCCCGCTTATGCTAGCGATTTCTATAATTTCTTCACGTCACACTGATTTCAGGCTGACGAACAATCTACACAGCGAAGTCAAAGAAGCAACGCCGTATCGCCTCTAAAGCTGCTCGCGCACTCAAGGGCGGTTCCCACGGCACTGCGCAAGACATTCAAGTGCCGCTCCATGAACAGTCTATTGATTTGCCTGCTGGTATGGGGGAAGTCGAGAGCGGAAGAGCTTTAGAAGCGAGAGAAGACTTGACGAAGGCGATGAGGGTGGCCAGAAGGAAGAAGATTAAAGAAAATAACTTCTTGCGGGGAATGCGATAGTCTTGGGACGAGTCAGAGAGCGCGAGTCCGAGGGCGACTGGGGAAGGGATAGTTGCAATGCTAGGGGAGGCGCGGTCATCTGATGTGCCTACTTGGCTGTTGAAGTATATATCTGTACAATACGTGGGAGCTCCTGATGTACTGCGGTACGCTGGAGGCCGTATACTATTGTTGTCATGTTGCATGTGCTTCAAACCTTTTTGCATATCTCCTCTCGTCTTTTTCAAACCCCCAAGCCGGGGACAATATTTGCTTTGGCTGAAAATATCCTTGCCTCATCCTTGGCTCAAGGATCCTTCCTCCCTACGCATACCCCAACGCTTTCCACCTTTATCAAACCACCGAAAGCTCCACAGCTCAACCTACCATGTACCTTTCGCTTATGAGTACGTCGACCCCGCTCTCCGCCATCCATTCTTGCATCATCTGCAATTATGCTCCGCTTCTTTCTGCTATATTACACCTACCAAAAAGAATTATATCAAGCACGTCAAAAGCGCTCGCTCCCCTCTCGATGAAAACTGCATCTGTTCACTTTAGTGAAAAGTATATATAATTCTCTATAGTTTTGGAGGGGAGAGGGACGGGGGAGGTAACGCGCCTGAATCGTCATAATCACTGTTTTCACTATTTCAGAGCTTTTGTTGTATGCCGTCATTTCGCTGAACGTTCTTTGCAAAGATCATGCATGTATGGAGCTCGTTCTAGTTTTTAAACGTTAGAGGTTGGGGGGGGAGGGAAGGGCAGGGGCAATTGGAGATGCAGTTCGTTTGATCTGGGTGTGGATTTGGAGTGGGTGGTGAGCGAGGATGAATGGGCGTTTTTTTATCATGGAAGAAAAGGAAAACATGAAAGAGAAAGCCGGGATGAAAGATTTGAGATGTGTGCCTGCTCTAGTAGGTTTAAGTTATATAGCAATCGTTAGGGGAGTATATGGGATGCTCGTCACTTTGTTTAGGGAATGCGCCTGGTTTGTGTGGGGGGGATCCACAATTTTGATGGGCACTCCGTTACGGGTACAACATGTAGCAAATCTATTGAGGAGAAACTGGGGACAACTGCAGGGTATCGTGGGAGGGCGCCTGGATTGTGTTTGAACTTCATCAGTGTCAACCGGGACATACTCACTCCATGCCTGACTTCTACTATGACTTCAAGGAAGAGAACGATTGAAAGACGGATATAAAGCCGTCCCTCTTAGTCTAGGGCCCACAGATCACACACAATCCATACCCAAAGCTTGGCCTCTGGGCTGTTCCATCAACGCTTCCATGGACGGTGAGAATACCTGCCACTCTTTCCTAACTACCGGTCCTGACTCTCCTTGTTCTACCTTTTTTAAAATGATGGAATCGCAGCCATATCAGCTACCCAACCTGCCTTGCCATAGTAATCTTGCAATGAGAAAATGAAATGCGTCTCAACAACTAGCCAAACGAGTGATGAAGGCATACAAAGCGGCCGTAGAGAAAACCACTGGAAAACATGTAATTGGTGTCGTTAGGAAAGGATAAAAACCAAAGCGATTCAAGCTTAACGAGCCCAGCTGCTGACACAGCTATAGTGGGCTCAAAGATGCTCTTCGAAGACGTGCCCTCCGCTTCTGCCCGTCAAATGGAACCCTGGAGCCGTGTCATGGTGAGATAGGATGGATGCCTAGACCGTGGGACCGTTCAGCTGGTCGCCTCTTTGCTGTTTCTTCTGTCCACAATCTTCTTCCTTTTCCGAGTCTTCTCCGTTCTCTGAATATTCTTTGGACTGGCAAGTGCCGGTTAGCTTAAAGTATAAAAGTTGCGGCAAATCCATCTTGATTCGTGTTCGCAGATAGACCAACTCCAATAATCCTTGGGCGTTCTCCCGTATGAGTCGACAATTGTCTCAGAGGCGCCTTTCTCAAGCAACTGTCTTATCACATCTGCGCTTCTGGTCATACAAAACTCAGCTTTTTTCGACGCTATAGTAGACGCGAAATAAGCGTAGTGCAAGGGCGTACGGCCTTTCATGTCTGGCACATTGACACTTTATGTCCGTAGTACGAACTCAACCATCTCAGGGTTATAAGTCGTGACTGCAACATGCACGAGCGTCTTTCCTGCGATGTCCGTGGTATCAACGCGAGCTCCCCGCTTCATCAGCGCTGTTAGTGTTTCCAGATGATCTGCTCTTGCGGCTAACAAGAGGGGAGTAGCCCCTTCCTTACCCGCGACATCGAGATGCGCTCCCTGGTCGACCAAGCGGTCCAACATGGCCGAGGTCGGATGATCTGCCGCGAAGTGAACGAGGCTTTGTCCAGCCTCAGTCAATACATTTATATCTGCGCCTCTGTCTAGGAGAAGCTGTAAGATGCCCAGCCCTTGTTCGTGAGATGCTGCGATATGCAGCAGCGACCGCCCCTAACTCGAGCGTCAATCTCAGCACCACGGTCCAAGAGCAGGGACAAAATTCCCTCGTTGTAATTGCACACTGCGTGGAATGCAGCAGTCCAGCCATACAGGTCCTTCGCGTTGATGTCAGCATTCCGGTCAAGTATGAATTGAACGATAGCGTATTGGTCAGTGTCCCGTGAGAGAAGGAAAGGGGGTTCTCCGTCATCCAGCCATGGTTCCCAGTCCACGGCTCGAATGTGAGGTGTCTCCCCTCGCTTGTTCCTAATGTTGATGTCCCGAGACAAGATCAATCTCGTGAAAAGCTCCAATAGATGAAAATTTGCCGCCAGGAACGCCGGATCTAAAGGGAGATCTATGCTGGTGGACAAACCTGGTCCAGTGAGATCGCAAAATTCGACGCAGCCGAGCCACGCTGAAGTTTTCATTTCGTCCCGAACAAAGGCCAGGCTCTGATCCATAAGCTCCGTCTGCACTCCACGAAGGTGATCAGTCCAGTGGTGAGCTGCGTAATCAAGGAAGTGAAACTTTTTCATGCGTCTTTCAGTTGACTGCAATTTATTACATCTTCCGCTTCCAAATTCGTTCAAAGATAGATACGAGAGGCATTTTCTTGCCATATCGAGTTCTAGTTCGGGAAAAAGCCGCCGTTGATTGAGTTCGAAGTACTCTTGCAGTGTGTAATGCACAAGTCTGAGCGACTCTTGCTCTTCTTCTTCATTTTCTGCAACATAGGTGGTTACAAGGCCGGCGGTCACGCTGAGCATGGTTTCAAGGCCAACGATTTCTCCAAAATCAAGGTCACTGTTACCTGGGCGGATTGCTAGAGCATGGCCTAATTCGTTAGCCCTAAGTGGACGCATTGCGCCGAATATCGTTGACAGAACTCCTAACCCCAGCTTTGCAAACTTCGTTGGCTGGTCACGTATTCTATCAATAATCTGGTCGTATATGGTGAACAGATCTGTAGGCAGCCTTTCGAGCGCAGACAGGACCCCACTGGGAGAAATCTGACTGCTCAAGCTCATGACCTGCAGCCTGGCGAGAAGAAACATACCATTAGCTTGGCTGCAGATCGTGCGTACGATGTGTTGTCTTAATTCTGGGTCTGTCTTAGTGAGCCGTGCAAGGCTACTGGTGTCGTGGATCTTAGACTCGACGAAGGCAGTGATATCGTCGCTGACCGCCGCAATTCCAGCTCGTATTGCAAGAGGTATTTGCACTTTCACATCAACATTGGATCGGGAGGGTAGAAAGACTCGCACGTTGCCCAGGCTGTATCGTTGCAGTCGTCTCACCAGCTTGTCCCTTTGGTCTTCCGGACATTCGTCTAAAGCATCGACGAACGTATAGACCCTATCAAAATCCTTAGAAAGGGTTTCGATCCACAATGAGAGATCCACATCTGTCATCTTTCTATTCTTCGCAGGTTTGTTCAAGAATGTTTTGAGCTCTGCAGTCGTTCCTGCGTGGCACGTCTGCTCCACCAGCTGCCGAACGAAGCTACCCAGAATATTTTCTACTGCAAAGGTCGTAGCGTTCGCAAAATCATAGTAAATATAGACTATGGCAGTCGCGCCCCCGCCATTAGTTTCCGTAACGTGGTTGACTGCAATGGAGGTAATGACTGTCTTGCCCACACCAGGATCTCCTTGGTACCAAAGAACTGAATGCTGACCGCTTTCCGATACTAGCCAAGCTTGAAAATCCGAACTTTCTAGCAACCACTGACCTGTATTGGCATAACACTTGCTATAAGACTCTTTCAGCACCGCCGTGAAATCAAGTGTTGATAGCTGTCGAAGGAAGTCTTGATCTACGCCCACGTGCTGTTCTGCATCGGCACCTAGTGGAAGGCCAAGTTTCTTAAACTCGGCCATAATCTCTGCGCGCGTTGGAAGCGCTTCAACCGCCTGAACAATTTTTGACTGCATTTGGGAAGTTCTGTAGATTCCATGATCAGCACTCCTGACAACATCTAAGATCGAAAACGACTCCACTAGTCTTCTGTGGACCTGATTGAGTTTAACGTGCGCAAATGGCTGAGTCGAAAGGAACCGCGTCTGAGCCGCATGACTTCAGGGGACAATTCTATTGAAAAGAACATGCTGAACGCGGGTATCTTCGCCGATTTAGTCTGAAGTGTTGACCAGGAGTATTTCGATGAAACGACAGCTGCCTATTCCTTGCGAGTAGAGGTTCTAACGTAAAGCTGGCGAGTTGTGGTTGAGAAAGACATCTTGTACTACATATGCTCATAGAAATAGATGGTATAACCCTTGCAACTGGTGGCAGGGAGTTTCTCAGAACAGACATACCGGTTCGAGGCGTCCAACGTCTCGGATGCCTTTCTAGCGACTTGCGAGAGTGTTTCGCTGTCCTTTGCCGTCATAACAAAATGAAATATCTGGATGTGTCTCTGGATCCTACTAAGAAGGTTCTGGATGTCTGGCTTATCAATTGGCCATTTCAAGCGATTGTACAACAGTAGACCTTTCCCAAGCCTTTCGCTGTACTTCGTTTTTCCAACTTTGCTCGGGCATTCTCCAGTGTGATCACCGATTCCTGGTCGATTGTAGAGTCAGAAGGCCTTTTTGCTCAAAAGGACGCAAAGGATCTAACGAACTGCCAGAGCATCGTAGAAGGGAGGAAATCTGGCGAACTTCTCTCTGCCCTCCTGGTGTTGCACGAGTTTTGCAACCTCTGCGAACACATCACGGAGTTTGGGGAGTTCGCAGCTTAGCCTCTCGAGCTCCTTCGGTGCGTCCTTGACAGCCGAAACGTACTTCAGTACGGTCTTCGTTAAGGGAGCTGCGGTTTCAAGGAGACTAATAATCGAAACAGGGTCCGCCATCTCATCTAAATTTGGTATCCACGGCCTGAAAGTCTTCCGTCTTGCTTTCTGTGTTTTATTTCCTTGGCTGAACAGGCATAGTTCTGGGATGCAGCAGATAGGACCTTGCCTGAAGGAAGGAATTCTTCTGTCTGTTGGTCACACGGCCAGATGAATCTAAAGATAGACTATGGTTTCTGACGACTTCTCCAGAAGAGGCCAGCTAACCAACGAGCAGTGTTCTCAGCCAGTAAAGTAGCGGTAGTATCCACGACTCATAGCTGTGATTATGATATGGCAGCTCGCAAGAGACTTTGTGGGACAGTATTAGAGGACGGAAAATCCGAAAATTTTCAACAGAAGTGCGGGGCAAGGATCCTAGTAATGCCCCGTCGGGAATAAGATATGTTTCTGCCTAGACGTAACAGGCTGACAAGGTCGGTGGGGAACATCAGACCAAAGGGCCAATCGTTTGCCCAGTAACTTGCACAGAAGCCGCTGGACTGCTACCAGTTGTCCATGGTGCATAATGGTGCCCAGAAAGAGCAGGTAGTCTTACCCACTCATAACCTGGACCCCAAGGATAAGTGCTTTTATTTGGCGATTTCCTGAAATGCGTACGGACGTTCATGCATGTAGCCGGAATGTTGCGTTGCTGTTCTGTAGCGACATAAAGATCTGCATTGTGCCTGCCATGGTGACTCCGCCGAGGATAGCCGTCAGTAGTAGCATAGTCCAATGTCACGGTATGGACTGGAAATATGCGTGGTGCTTGAATTGTTGACCCCTCTAAGTGTGCGCCAGCCAGGTAAGGTATGTGGGCTGCCAAGCCATCTAGCTGCAGTGACCGCCCGTATGCAGACTATGCTGGGGTGTACCTTAACGTCCAAGTAGACCACTCTTGACCCACTCTCTTAGTCATCTAGTACGCAGCCTTGTTGATCTCTTCTCATAGTTGACAGATCCTAATCAAGATCACGGGGATCATGAGGTGTTTATGTCTCACCAGATAGGGTACTGGTGGTGGCCGGAGGCTTTTATGGGGAACACATAGACTTCGGCAGACCGTGAGTGATGAGCGAAATTTTGGGAGGACACTCCCATCGCGAGCTTAAGTTGGGGTATCCTTTCTATATCGAATTGTGGCATTGTTAAACACTGTAGCAAAAGTCACTTGGAATTGGGATTTATCATAACAGTTTTGCCAAAGTCTCGAAGACGCCAGAGAATATTCGACATATTCTGGTTGGTTTCCTCAAAAAGGTGCCAAATGTGAAGGTAACCCTCCCAAGAGCTTCTCAGTCTCATTGCGCCGGTATCTCGCCTTTCTTTCTGTACTCCTCGATCCTCCCAAGTATTTCCTCTACATCTTGCCAAATCCTCTTTCTATTCCGCAATCCCTTCAGATCCTTCCAGCTGGATTTCAACGTGCAATAGAAGCTATACCAATCAAACTCAGCCACATCTAGCTCCTTCACTTCATACAGCCATGGCATATCCTCCAACAGGAGCCTCCGAAACAGGATAGTGGGCAGCTGTCGGAAGACTGGCGTGGCGAGCCTCAGATTCGCGATGTCTTTGGATCCTAGATGATCCAAGATCATACTGGTAATTTCTGCCGGGAGCGGTGAGAACGGATCTTTTACTGCATTCGGCGTAGACAGTGGTGTGCGATGAATTTCCGTTTGGCTATCATTGGGGCTTTGACTAGCGCCAAACGTGGTTTTCTGCTCGGCACCATGTACCGGAGGCTCAAGCAGTTGCGAAAGGCCCGGAATATTTATGGGGTTTGCAACAAGGTATTCACAGCCCCGCTCATGATCCCAGAACTGCTCTTGACCCCTTCTAACAGCAGGGTCGCGGGGGAAGTCGACAAAGAAGGTTTCGTAATCACAGTCAAGCTGAATCACATGGAAAAGTCAGCGCATGGTGACATTCAATTGGAGAGGAACCGACTTACATGACGCCAATGATAAAGGCCTTCAAGGTCAACTCGACCAATGCGGATCTCGCAGGCTCTCTTGTATATCTCAAAGCATGTGGGATGGAACGGAAGACTACAGTCGTCATCGGCTTCCTACGAGGCACTCATTAGCCCGTATATGTAGTGGTAGCAACATAGTTCAGACAATTACCGTGTTAGCGATGTAAATCCTACTAACACCATGTCTTACAGGCTCGATATCCTCAAGCGGCGCCACATCCGGAGAGCCGTCACCAATCCCAGTCAAGAAATAGTCCCCCTCAAGTTCGAAATCTTGATCATCCTCCTCGGGTATCCAGTCAGCATCTTTCTTCACCAGGCACTGGACCGCCCGACACCCTTTCATCTCGACCAATGAGACCCGATGTCCGGAGTATCCGTTTCCCGAGACACAGCCGGGACCAGTAAGGTGCTCTCCCGGGCGATTACCCTCACGGTCAGAGACTGTACAACCAGAACCTTCTCCACAAACCCCGTTAAACTCATGCTCGACGTCAACAAAGGCAGAGCCTTCATAGCTCCAGGCGGCTTCTTCGGGTTCGTCGGCGCGGCGTAGACGCGCGATAGCGAAACTGACTCCGCAGAGCTGGCACAGTGTCTCGTGATAGCTCATTGTATTTAGGATTGTACAGATGCGTTTTTGAATCAAGGTCTATAACCAATTCACCAAATATAGGATTCAAATCAGCGTAGGCAGCAATCTCAGCCGCTAAGTGGCACACTATTGGTGTTTGGGGCTACTCAGCCCTATCGCTTGTAAATACTCGTGGCAACACAATCCTCCGTCACCACCATCGCAACACATACGCGCAGAATGGATGAATGCAGTCTGGTACTTGGACCTGAAATGCAGAAACATCCCATTAACAAGGCCATGTCTACCATTCAGATACCTCGGTCAGAAAAGCGTTGTCACCCTCATCGAGCACTGTATGTTTTTGTTCGGGGCTGAGTGCAGAATTGCAGAACGTTGGCTGTGGCGGCTGTGGCGGGTTACTAGAGCTGTGCTAGCCATTAATGGCTGAGCGAGATCGTACTTGCTTGGGTAGAGTATACCTCTCCACCCCAAGAGGCTCTCCTGCCGAAATACGGATATGCCTGTGTGTAACACTATATCCTCTCTGGATATCCTCCACTGGAATCTTTTATTGGGGGAAGGAATTACCCCAGCTCCTTCCCAAAATGATGGATGAAGCTGCGCCCCCACCATTTCTTTTCTTCCGAGGAGGTTTCCCGCTCGCTCTACCTGTATGGTCAAGCAATCTGACCGCTATTCTTTTTACCTCGTGAGCATTTCAGACTTTGCGAATTATCTCTGCGTAAGGGTCCACGGAGCATGAGATTATATTGTATCGTAACTCAATTCGTCGTTGTCTCCAATCGTCATTTCATCGATCTTCATTCTCTACGCGTAAGATCCCTGTTACCAACGTACCTATATTTACTATCACGGCGTTGCTTACTACTCTACCCTTGGAAATACGCCAGATTGCGATTGCTATTCTCGCACTACAATTAGTCAAGCTCAGCAACTCCGCGGAGCGAACGAGATTCATTACTACATACCTTTGCCACAGCGACGAGCCCGTACCAAAGCTATCCAGTCCTATCTGGGCCTTCGTGCAGCTAAAAGAGATCATCGGAGCCGTAGAGACTTTCACATCACTGTACATCACTGCTTGTATGGATGAACTCGGGAAGCTTGAAGCCGTGAGGCTGGCCACTTACCCTCCATGGCCGCCACTCGATGACATGCCCTTTTGGAAGTTGGATGGGGACGAACTACTAAACAACCTACCACATAATTGGAATGACCCGCCTGTCAGCAAATTAGTGCTTTATTATTTGCAATATAACTCCAATTCGCCTTATCCATGGCAACTTCCTGCACATCCAATCGAAACATACCGCATTCAGCGTGCCTTTTGGCGTTTCGAGCTCTTCTGCCGGCTCTTCCCCGAGAAACAAACCATGAAAATGGGCAACGGCATCGAGCTGAAGCATGACCGCAGGTTATATCTCGCTAAACTACAAGTGTGGGAGTGCCGTGAGCTGGCTAGCGTTGTCCCTTTCTTATTCAGAATCCTCGAGCGCATTTATGACCCACCTGTCTTCCGTAATGAGAGTAACCATTTAACGTGGTCCCGATTTCAGTGGAAATTATTCTTAGCTCAAGCACCCAAGCGATCAATAGACAATTTCTCGAAGCAAACCTCTTGGCAGAATGAATACAATTGGGAGAGGGCGTTAAGATTCCCGGTGCACGGAGGGCGGGAGGAGTACTTCAGGCTAGGCTATGCAGGTCCCGAAGGCAACCAACTTTTTGATCGTGTAGCGGAGCTTAGCCAGCAGAAATGGTTGGCTCACCAAGTGTCCGAAGGATTGGGGCATATATTCGCATGCCATCGGCAGTATTTACGCGACAAGGGTGAGGTAATTCCAGCACGATATCCTATTCAACGTTACGAGCCATCGCTGTTGTACAACGCAACTGCCGAAGCTTTCTCCAGGTGGAAACACGGGCATAATGGGGAGCTGGACGTGGATGATTGGAATCTTGAAGACTTGGTTACTCAACATGTTCGTCAGTGGGAAGATATGCCGCAGGCTCATTTGCCAAGTCACTCTTGGGTACTGAGAAGTGCCTACATCACACCACGTGATGCTTTGAGGCTGAGAGCAGTGGGCTACGTCTTCTGGGATGCTAGAGATAAGGAGGGAACTTGGCTAATCGGCAGGTTCGAGACAAGCTATCAATAGAGAACATTAGATATCAGAATGATACTTATCCCAATTCGAATTAAAGAGAAATATCTTCCTGGAATCTCACGGAGCTTTAAGAAATGTAGTCTTGCAGGAGCAGGTGGGTTTCAGTCAAACCCAAAAATTCCAGCATCTTTGAAACCCCAAATGTAACCAATTTAACCCAGCCCCAGGAAAACCCAGCTAGAAGTTGATCATCACCAATTAGAAGCAGTAACAATGAATGCCAACAATCAACAAGTCCCTTCACCCAAAAGCCCAAACTTTCGAAGCAGCAAATTTCAGCCAACTTATCTTTTCAATCCGTTCCAACGGAGACTGTCCCCCCGCCCCCAATCGTACGCGATGAGCGCACGAACGTAGTACCTAGTCATAAAGGCGGATGTGACGTCTACAACCTAGTATTTCTGCTGTAGGATATAGATACCCGGAGAAGTGAAGTGTACCGGCATTGCTATGTAATTGACGCTGTTATAGAGGAGTTGCAGGGTGATATGATAACTAGGGGGGATGGTAGATCTAGCTATGTTTGTCGGAGGGAGCGGTTGGATGTAAAACAGTGATTCCATGTCTGACAGGTAGAAGAAAGGGGGATGGGATTCGAAAGAGCTTTTATGCTTCCATTTCTCCACCCCTGGGTCCCCGAGTAAAGACGCCAGTAATCAGAGGTAGAACCCTAAAAGATAGATGACAATTTGTAAGCTCTTAAGGCCGAAGAGTTCGGAATTTTGGGCCCTTTGTGTTATTACCGTCCTGATATCACATTACTGAAACCTTGTAGCCCCGCGTGGGACCAGCACAGCCATCCAGGCTCGGAAAAGTTTGATCGTTATGAAACCTACATTGGCTACTCGCGCTATCGGACGAATTATATTGAGAAAATCAGTAATACGATAGAGGCAATCTGAGCCAAAGGGGATGAATAATACGGGTGCGAACAGCCTGATCAGCGCAGAAACATAATCTCAGAACCCTTCTTCGAGTTCATTGTGCGGGCACAGCAGAGGAATTTCTTGCGGAAAGGGAAAAACAGGTCCTGCCTGATACTACTGCGAAAACCAAAACGAATACATAATACAGGAAACCAACATACCCAACGCAAACACAAACTACCCACTTCCCTCCCTTCCTTCCTCCCTCACCGCACATACAAAACGCTCTTCCAACTCCCCTTCCCACCCGTCTCACTCTGCTTCACGCAAAACTGATCGTTCCCGTCCCCGAAAGCCTGCGGCCACAGAATATACGCGATGCGATCCGCGCAATGGTCATCCGAAAAGGCCTGCAGCGCCGACGAGTTGCTCAAGTCAAGGTTGATGCCGATCCAGTCGATTTCGGTGCTCATGGGTAGGCACGCGTAGTTGGGGTAGTTGGGGGGCGCGCCGAAGATTGAGGTTTGGGTATTGAGGATGGTGTGGGGGTTTTTGCCGGGGCTGGTGGGCGGTGTCAGTGGTGTGGAGATTGATGATGTTGGGGGTTTAGGGAGGGACGGAGGGAGAACGGGAGAGAGGGGAAGGGGGAAGGGAGGGGAAACGGGGGGGACTTACCGGTGATGGTCGGGGGCTACGGGACCGTCGTAGCTGAAATCGCGTTTTGAGTCCATGGGATTTGGGAGGGCGAGGGCGCCGGTGGTGAGGAGAGAGAGGAGTGGGATGGTGAAGTGCATGGCGGGACGTGTTTCTAGTGAATTTTGGAATTTGTTTTGCTAAAAGGACAAATTGTTAGTGGATCTAGATAGTAAATTAACAGGACATGAAACAGAAGGGAGACTTGCCTCTAAGTAGGCGAGATTGAAGAACTGTACTCAACTGAAAGCTTGGTCAACCCACAAGGAATAATTGTTTAGGTGTTCCGAGAAAACTTAGAGACAAAGAATCGGCAGGCGCGTTATTTAAAAAGTCTTTCGACTTCGTGCGTTCTACAACAAATTCAGACAAAGCGTCAGAGATGGAAATTGCCAAAAGAGTAATACAATAACGAACAAAGAACTACAGACGTATTGACAGTATACTCCAGCCTCTAACTCTCTATTGATACTTCAGAACAGACACCTTCTTCTTCTACCCAAGGTCTACGAAATAGATCCGCCAGCTCTGTCCGAATCGAGAATTAGCTCTTGAGACATTCCTCTGCGCTACACTCAGCGATGGATGGCGGGATTGATGCATTGGTCCAGGCTAAGGCAGCGTTTCAGCGACGGTCTTGGGGCTTTTCGTTTTCTCGAAGCACAATAGTTGTGCTCTGCGGTCTTCATCGCTAATGTCTCCATATGTATTTTTCTGGTCGAGCTTATCTGGCTCGAAATGGCAGTAGAGAATCCAAACGGGTGGAAGAAGCTTCTAGACATGCAAAACCTGCCTATGAAGAAAGGCAAGAAGACACGGATGGCGATGACTGTCAACTTCCAGACATAGTCGAGTTTTTCACGGGTTGCCTGCCATGAGTTCAGGCAATTAAGAATATCAGCGTTCAAACGAGGCATCAATTGAAAAGGACCCTGAGGGTTCCGTGAGTGGTGGAATAGTGCAGCGCTTGGTGGACCTATTGCCAGCATTGGAGATGAGAGTCGCATTAGCGATGCCATTGTTATGCGAGAAAGACCTGTCCGGCTAATAGAGAGCTTGCCCGAGCTTAAGGCCGAGCAGGCTCTGAAGCTCAAGAAGGTCATTGTCGAAGGCGCAACATTTTACAAACAGATGCAGAATGTCTTCAAAGCTGGTGGTGTTCAGCTGCTTCTACGACAGACTGGTGGCTCTTCAACCAGCTCTGGGACCTTTTGACTTAGAAATTACCAAGACTGCATCTGGGACATCTTCAGGTCCACATGTGGAGAAAGCTGTTTTTTTGTACGTATCGTCTCCACAGTGCGGATTAGCTACTGTTGCAGATTCAGCGGTGCAGTTTATGGCTTCTCAACGGTATGCACAAATTAGTGATGGCTAGTCTGGTAATCGGTCGAGCGCAGGAACCACGTTAAGTATGCTTTGGCCGTTCTTTGGCTGGCAAGTTGAACAAAACATGACCCTTTTGCGGGCATTCGGACTTATGATCAGCACATTCCAATGACTTCTGGGTGCATCGCCGAAAAAAATGGGAAGACCGAGTGGATGAGCCAATTATGAGCCTTCACGATAGTAGATCTACAGATCCAGTAATGAATAAATATTAATGAGCATTGCTGGAAGGTTGTGATAATAAGGTTTGGCTGTTTTGAAACTAGCGCCAAGCTAACAGGTTGCCGAAACGGGCTTGGCCGAGGGCTTCGCTTAGCTAATGCATCTCCGGTGACCGAAACATGCAGCATGGGAAATGCTTCAGCACGCATCTCAACGGCCCTCGCCTTCCTTTCCGACCACTAGATCGTTATCGTACCTAAACGTGTGACATCTTGAGGCTTCGCTGTACGTACAGGAAGAAGTACCCTGATGAGGCCACGATTCTGTCTTGCTTTCGGCGAAGACAGCTCGCTACTGATTCATCCCCAATAAGAACATCATCGCAGTTTCCTGTCTTGGCAATACAGTCAACATGCAAGAAGTCCGTAGATGGCTGGGGATCATGACGTCTACTTCTCGCGGTTTTTTGGCAAGACGTAATACAGTCGGCAATGAAAGGAAGGTATGACTTTCACGCGTCGATACACGGCCTGATATTCTTAACGCGTACTGCCAAACGGTGACTAAGAGACTCTAAACTATCCAAACTCAAGCGGCGTTCGTGGGTCGATGGTAAGTCTTTTTTCTTTTATAAAAGACTGTCTCTGTCCGAGATCTGCTCAGGTTCTTCTACAAATCACATTACACTCTATCCTTCAATTGTATTTCCGAAAAAACCATAACCTACTCTTCTTCTCCCGTCGAGTCAACCACATAACCATGCATTTCTCAACCCTCATTCCCTTCGCTCTCGCCGCGCTGCCCACTCTCCTCGCCACCCCAGCACCGCACTACTCCCCCGCACCCCAGGCACCATTCTGCCCCCCCAAGCCCGCGAGCCCCAGCCAACAACACGCCATCTTCTTCGACTTCATCAACAAGCTCTACGTCTTCGAGGACCCCGAGACCGCCTATCTCACCTATGTCTCCCCAGACTACATCAACCACTCGCCCTACGCGCCGCAAGGCCGTGCCGCCGCCATTGCCTTCCTCAAGTACTTGATTCCGAGCGTAAACCGGACGATTGTGCACGAGACCTTTGACGCGGACATTGGGTTTGTGCATTTGAACGTCGCAGCGGGCCAGCTGGCGGTGGCGGATGTGTTCAGAATGAACGGGACGTGCGTCATGGAGCATTGGGATGTGGACCAGGCGAGGCCTGCTAACGCTACGAATCCGCTTTCGCTCTTCTGAGGGAGAAGAGAATTAATCGAAGTCTGTGGGGTCAGGAGGTTCGGAGGGGAGAAAGGGTTGCAAATCTGGCAACGCGTAAGGTCGGGGAAATGGTGGTCTACTAGGCTCGTCACTTGATTTGTAGATGGAGTCATTGTCCTGCCCGGCAAATGTACATCAAAGGAGCATACATCGACAGAAGCATACATCTACAGGAGCATATATTGACAGGAGTATAAAAATCATTTGAGATTCAGCATCCCCCAGAGAAGAAGGATTGTACTATACGTTCCTGAGGCATTCAACGTCTATGGTCGTGCATCAGAATCCCCTACTGCCAATAAGTCCAAAAATTTCAAGATCCAAACAGCTTTCATTCACGCTCCGATTACAGTACAGCGAATTTATCTCAAACTCTCACTGCGGATACTTATGTTCATCACTTACCCTCACCTACGGCTAACCAACATCACTCTTCTCTTTCCGGAATCTCTTCCCAGGTAAATGCGTTCCTCAATACGCATCGCAGTCGAACTTACAGGCTTTTGGCTAGAGAAAGCTTAATGGCTCCGATATAGGATCGTTTTTATCTTGCATGACCGCCGCACATACAACGTCCCTACATTAATCATGGGCTCCTTGTGGGAGGGGTTCTTGTACATGATATGCATTCTTCATTCCCCACAACTACATCTCATCCAGTTGCCTGGACTTTGGCGGCTTCTATAAACGATCTCTCCACTGTCACCGCTCAAGGTCTATGTAAACACCAATGATGTCCACTAGCGCGGTTTTAAGCGAGCTGAAACCTATTATTTTTCCCAGCATTTGTTTACACGAAGTTCAAAGACAAGCGACTTAGAAACCCCGATTCGGTATAGATATTCGTCTGGACTTTGCCATGGTTGCTTGCAACACCAGTTAAGGGTTATTTACACAGATCTCGCATCAACATGTCCACTAGCGCGGTTTAAGCGAGCCCAAACCCATTATTTTTTCCAGCACTTGTTTACACGAAAGTCAAAGGAAAGCGGATCAGAAACCCCGATTCGGCATAGTACTTCGTTTGGACTTGGTTGCTGGTAACACAGATCTCGTATCAGCATAGTCACTAGCGGCGCCTTAAGCGATGACAAATCTATTATTTTTGCCGATATTTGTTTACACGAAGTTCAAAGGAAAGTGCATCGGAAACCCCGATTCGGCGTAGTGCTTCGTCTGGATTTGGTTTCTGGTAACACCAGCTGACGGGTGTTTACACAGATTAGCGGCTTCATAATCGAGTACAAACCTATTATATTTTCTGGCTTTTGTTTACACGGAGTTTAAAGACCAGCGACTTAGAAACCCCGATTCGGTAAGTGCTTCGCTGTGTTGTAGTGACGGCGTCGGCAAGGGTAAATCGCCGGCGGGACTCCGGCAGGTGAGATAGAATAAACACGAACGCATGCCACATACAACAGCCCTTCCACCACCGCCTATGCGTTGCGGTTTTTCGTATCCCCATCAGAGCATTGAAAGTCCCCATCGCCGCACATCACAAAAGCCTTGATCACTAGCACTGTATATTGGCCAAGTCTCTCTTCTGAAGCTGTATCCTCATTCTCTGAGCCTCTACCAGTGCGGCGGTAGTACGAGCTCGCTAAAATAGATGCAACCGAGTCCTGATCTCCAGTCACAGCATGAAACTCTGTCTGTCAGGGTTCCGCGTCTTAGCCACATTTCATCTAACTTCATGACACTATTTCCAGCGCCAAGTGCGCAAGTGCAAATACTAGAGAAAGTTAAGTGAAAGATGAGAACGAACGGCTCACGAACCAATTCCGAACATCTCTCCATTTCAATTTCTGACATTTTCCTCCATGCAGGAGTATAACACGAATACGACGCGATGCGTACGTATATTCTTAGCCGTCTCGTGGAACCTCAAGGGAGAGTCGCCTAAAGTGAAATAGATGTCAACAATCTCATCACCTACCTTTCCATATCCCCAAGAAATAGACCTCGAGACCCTCACAAAATCGAAGCGAGAACCTGTGTGTCTTGCAAGGTGCCTTCTTCTCACATTAAATTTATGATTCTGATCTCGCATCTGTACCATCCTTCGATACATCTAGTCGACTAATGACCATCAATTCGGAATCAGCCGCACATTGTTTCTTCCACTAAACCCGCAAAGGTTCGCCAAACTGAACATCCACAGTCCATCCACCGCAGCTCATATTTGACACGGTAAAACACAGTTACGGCTTGAGTCCGGGTTTCCTGGCGATCACTGAACTCGAGCAAGCATAGTCCTCGTCAGCGCCTAGACCCAAACCTATTCCAATGTCATGAGGTCTAGCGGTAGGTGCGGGACTTGGGCACATCGTTCTTCTCCAAACCCTCCTTAATGTCCATTGATAATCAGTAGCCCGTAGATTTTGGATGAAAAAGCTAAACGTTCTGTTTGGAGAGATTGAGTTTCCAGACGCCCAAGTAACAAGCGCGCAGCATAGAAGGGTTCACCCCCACTGCGGCCAAACCCCCACTGCGGCTAGTCATAGGGCTGAACAGTATTTTCAGTAGATCTTTTGTAATTTACTAGCTATATCTAATAATTTTTATTAGATTTTAAATTTAGTAGCGATAATATATACTATTAATTATTTTTATTAATTATTTTTATTAATTATTTTTATTAATTATTTTTATTAATTATTTTTATTAATTATTTTTATTAATTATTT